>JAZGTI010018661.1:0-11511 GCA_036877585.1 Botia kubotai
GGCAAAGTCACTACAATATAATGACAAAGAAAATGACCTGTGATACCAATACATGAAGAATCTATTTTCAACCCCATCTTTGTTCATTATGTATAGCCCAACAGAGGGAATCATTTAAAACGTACATTTCCTTTTGTTTGGTTGTCATATTAAATGCAGTAGGACTTTTAATTATGTCTGAGCATACATAAAACATCAATGCAGTCTTACAGAATTAAACCTACATGCAAAAAAGTGGCAGAGCCTTTTTAATCCATATATAAGTAATTTTGCAGCATTTTGACAACTGTGGAATTGTGTTTTTATATGTTCAAACACATAAAGCCAATGAAGCACTAGAAAATTAAAACAGATTTATGAGAATGTGCACTTTTCTTTTTATCAGCATGTGTTTTAAGTCAGTTTTTAGCCTTTTAAAGCACTCACTTGTCATTTGTGGGTCCATTTTGATGCTAGACCAGACAAGTGTCTGGTTCTGGGCCATATATAGTCAGAATGGGATTCCTGTGAATGTAGAGCAGGCCAGTGGCCAAATGGGCCCGGGGTAAGCAGGGAGGCTTTTGTATGTGACAAATATATCCCAGCCTTCATAGTAAGCTATAAATATCCTTACATTTAAGGGCTTTCCTATGAGTTATCAAGAATGTAGGTCAGGAGGAGGAATGGCACCTTCACTCAAGTGTATGTTTACACATAATCCAGATATAGTTTAAAGAGTTCTTGTAAACACAATGAGATTTGTTTAGTCAGGCTGGTCTAGAGCAACAGAGGTGTTGCCCAGCCAATCAGTGAAAGCAAGCGGCCACAGTAAAAGCAACGGGGCAAGAGATGGGTGTGTCTGAGCTGTATTGAGGTAATCCAGCAACACTTTGCTGATTCATTGGGCTGATTCAGAGGGCCATGGGGAACGTGTTGCATGGCCAATTTATGAGGCCCAAATACTTGCTGCTTCACAAGGGTAGTATTGATTTATTGCGTTTCTCCTAATGTTGTTTTTTTGAGTGACCATTAGCTTTTTTTTGCACCCAGATAATTGTTTTGTTTAGGCCCAAAATGTCTGGTTTCATTTTTTTTCAAGAAAGGAAAAATAACTTACGGGAAAGAGCTGCGGGATGACAAAACCCAGTTATTAAGGGAAAGAAAAAGAACATCTGTAGTGATCTTCTGTCACCACAGGGGTTTTTGTTACAGGTTTTGAAGCATTTTATCCACTTGAGTACAAACATGTCCTCAGAGTGGGAATGGATTAGCACAGGAATGTTAGCAAACAACATAATGGGGGTTTTTGTGTGCGGGCAGACACACAGGAAGTGCCAGGATACTTAATACCCATGTTGACCTATATTTAAACATCCCATATGTGTTCAGCTTCTCACAGGTAGAAAACAAATAATTCTAATGTCTCTTAAAGCTGCAGTTCACCACACAATACCAACAATTGCTATAACAACAAACTGTTTTTATGAGTTTTATCAGCAAAGATCATCACTTTTCCTAAATTACATGGGCCATCCAGGAATACTGAGAAATTATGTAGCTTTCTAAGAAATCCTCAACTAGAACATCAAATTAAATCATTATTATAAGGTTGCAGATCGGAATCATGGAAAAGTGTATAGTGAGGTAGAAGGAAAGTGACAGAGAAAACAGAAAGCATATGGTCGACTGCGATGTCATGGTCAGCTTGGCTGCCTGGTTAAAATCTAACTTGATCTGCAGTGGTCTGTTGTTATAAAAAGGCCCATGATGATAAACACATCGCTGCATTCTGTAACAGTAATCATTTCTCACACCTACATCTCAGGGACCCAATCATTCACAGAAACAGTTCCGTTATATGCATGGTGTGAGACACAGTAGTAATAAAATATGTATTAGGATTACTTGTACGTGTTGGTACTGAAAACATTAAAATAGTAACTTACCCTGTAAGTTTATCATTGTTTATATACACTATATATTAACTTTTGACTTGTTTTTTGATTTGTTTACACATACAAAGAGGGAAACGGAGGCTAAGGGGGTATTCGAGGACACTGCTGATTTAAGACTCTCTCTGTTTAGATGCCCACTTCCTGTCCACCAGACAGATGGGCTGTTGGAACAAGGCCTATTTCCATGACAACTACTATGGCTTCAGCTAGCTGAAAACCACAAGAGACATGGCCACATACAAATACACAAAATGGCTTTTATTTGAGCTTACAGAAGTGTATTTGGTACAAAAGAAATATGTGTAACAGTTATGGTAAATAATATAGTATAATAATAATCTGCATATCATAATGCTTTGTATGTACTTGAAAAACACATCAAACAATAACAACAAACTAGAAAGATTCCCTTTGCATAAATAGATCATTTAGAATGATTTCATTTAAAATCTTAAAATGATACATCACGCTTTAGAAAATTAACTTTTTTCTCTAAGTATAAAAAGTCCCACCCTAGTACGGCAATAAATATATAGACAAAAAGTAGTTTGGTACAAAAGAGTAGATCTTTTCCATTTAGAAAAGTTAAACAGAATCAAAAGCTGTACATTTCATCATCAACAACAACAAAAGAAAAGGAAATATGGAAACTGAAATATGAATGGATGTTTAAGTGTGCACTGAAGTGAGCACTCCTCTAATACACTCAAAGTAACATCAGTTAATGGGGCATTATATAAGGATTGCTGAATAATGATTAAATCAAATATAATACTATTAATTATAGGGCCACTTTCAAAGATACTTGCCTACACTACCTAAATCATTTGATCAAAAAACATCATTTTGATAAATACAATGATGTGAACGTGGTTTTATTAGATATTGGAAGATTGGTAATCATGAATTATACTTAATATTGCTGTTTTGAATATTTAACGAATATTTAGTTTGTTTGGCATTTTTATAGAGCATCACAGTTATTTTACACAAAAACACAAAAAGGGCCATCTGCTTTGCTGAATAAAAAAACCTGTTTCAATTTATGATATATGATGTGCGCACACTAATACATACTGTACACGCAAACACAGCGCTTGTCACGATGCACCACGAGAAGTTGCTAAGCAAGGGATATACTGTACTCACTAAATACTGCTCAGGGTATGAATACAGTGAACCAATAAGAAGTCCCCAAACCCATGTTACTACAGCAGAAATGACTGGATAATTGGAGTGCCCAATCGTTCCTTTTTAGTGGTTAGGATCCCCAGTGCTTTAAAGAGAAAACTATAACTATAGTAAACTATAGTCAACTGTTGTTGTGACTACTTTCAGAGTCACACATCCACTGACAACTCTTGCTTATACTTTAAAAAACATTGGCTCAAACTCTTCATGATAGAAACACATTATTTCTTTCAATTCACAAAGTACTTAAGGCTCATATTCAGGGTTACCCAAAGAAAGGTTCATTAGAATATACCAAAAGATGACAGCAGGCTGCTAAATCTATAGTGTCCTAACAGAGTAGAAGGAAAGGTCTCTGGATTTGTGTAAACCAGTCTGTGGTATGAACTTTCAAATCTCTGTCAGCGTCAGCTTAACCATTCCCCCCATTTCCTCCATCTGGATCTGAAAGGTGTCCTCGTTGGAGTAGTGCTTGATGATGTTGTCATCCATGTTTACCAGGATACTGAGAAGAACCACAGAAGTTAGTTTTACCTTTGATTGACTTTGATTTGTCTAATCGATCTGATTGACTCAAATGGCTCATGAGACGTGTTTAAATTAATCTGTAAATCTTACCCTTTCTTGCATTTCTTGTAGACCTTTCCCATCTTTTCAAGAGGAACTTCGTATTTCTCAGAAATCTGGTAGACAGCAAATGATTTTGATTATGCATTTTTATAAATTCCATAACACTTAGAACAACATTATGTAAGGCTGTTTGTGAAACTTGTTTTTAATGCATGAACTCAAGAGTTGTAATGACTTTTATTTTGAAATATTGTCACGCACTCTTGCTTTTCCTGTCTTGTTTCCTGTTGTTTTCTGATTGATCCCAGGTAATTTTCAATAATTTGTATCGTAACCTCATTTAGTTTATATGTAGCCCCTTATATTTGTTCTTTTGTTTGCATCATCAGATTTTGTCCACAGGTGGTTGTAATGTGAGCGAGTGCTCACTCTGGTTATATCATAAGTTCTGGGATTACTTGTGCTTTTCCAATTTGTTTTGCTAATAAATCTGTAGTTAGATTCTCCACCTCTGTTCTCCAAAATCCTTACCGTACAGTATGTAATTACCATCAGTACACTTATAATTATACTGTTCCATGATTTTGATCCTACCAGAATAGACTTGCCAAAAAACACAGTGTTACTCAATACACACAATACAGGGGAAAACAAATCAATCTTGCAGAACTTACATTGGTCCTTTTCTCATAGCAGTATTCCAGAACATTTAGGTGAGTCATGCAACCCTATGTACTGATGAAACGGAACGTTTGTAGACCTAAGTAGACTTTCAAGCCAACTAGTATCAAAGTTCGTCTTATTTCGGGATACGGGAGGTTCTGTTTAATGTGTTTCCAATCCCCTGATGTTATCCAAACATTCCCTCTCTTCATCCTTACACCTAATCGAAGGTGTCGCAATACTAGCATAGCGTCCATTTACACATGCTAAATCAAAACACACAAACTTTCCCAAATCTGCAGCTGCATCCCGTAGAGCCCAGCCAGCTTCTGTCACTATAAGTTTGGTTTGTTTTTGAGTTTAAGAGAAGAGCTCATTTGGCCAGCATGATTTGTTGTGGTTTTAGCCTCCTGCTTTGTTTTGAATCAGACGGGCTGTTGACAGTTGAACCCACCATATTCATACCAGCTCAGTGTTACTATTAAATCACTGTCCCTACTAAATCACTCTGCCTTATGTTGGAATTGCAGGGACTTTTCTGCATTGACCACACGTTAGTGCTGTTTTTTTGTCTGTTTTTGTTTCTTTACTGGTTTTCACTTAAGAGGTGCTGTGTTGCATTAGGATCTGAGCTGTGGGTTTGGATGGGATGTATAATTTTTGGGTGGGAGCTCTCATGGAAAAAGCGAGAATTTCTGTATATTATTTTCTGTATGTGTGTGGCGCAAAGGATGCTTATAAAATGAAATGATACTGTTACTTTCTGTGTTTTTGAAGAATATTTGAATATATTTTGAAGAAAATGAAAAAGGTCAGAAACAATATAGCAGACAGGTCAGTCGTATATACATCAATATATGTGAAAGCATAATGCTAAATATGATGGCTGTAGTCTCGCCTTACAGTTACAGTACAAAAGACCCAATAAATTCTGATAGCAACATTTCAATGCACAGTATGGTGGCTGATGTGCATTAGCAGGCCCATTTTGACCATTTTGTTTTTGATTCCTGATGTTTGTTCCTGATTTGACATATTATTGCAATGAAATCTTGACCAACAGTTTTGGCGATTTTAGTATTTTCTTAGTCAAGTATTGTAATGAGTATTTACTCATTAGTTATTACTAATATAGACAGACTTGCTTTAAAAACACTCTGGAGTGGTGCTTGACTGTGCAAGCCCATTGTGAGGGTGATACTAGGGTGCTTCTAAGGCATGGCTAATCGGTTTCTGGGGTGTTCTGTATGGTTGCTATAGGTGGTTGCTTACTGGCCCGGGTCAAAGGAGGCCCTCAAGTCACTGTCCCTCAAGTCACTCAGTTTTTTTGGTCTCTAGAATGTAAATGGCTAAATTAAACTTATAGGATTTTAGTTGAACTTTGCCATTAAAAACTAACATTTCCCCAACAAGCTGCAGGTCTTAAGTGTAAGTTATATCTGTAGCACCTAACTGTTTGGGGTAAGTTATATACTGAAGTTTAATACTCAGGGTTAGGGATTTGTGCGTTTGTTTTGTCTTTGCAATAACCACTATCAATGTTTAAAGTTTTTAGACTTGGTGCTTTTGTGACTTGAAAAATTTTGAACTTACCGCCTCCACTAGGCCTTTGACAGTAGGAGTCTTTAACATGAGGGCATCAAACACTTCTTCCGTCTCCTTACGCACATACAGCAGAACTGCAAAGACAGAAATGTGGTCAGCTGTGATCACTCAATCACAATCTGCACCCCCAGTTTTCTCGAAACTTAGGTCAGGTCTGCAAACCAAAATACAACATTTACCAGAATGTGAAGTCAGACTCATCGTACTGCCAAAGCTTTGGTGTGGCGGACACGTGTTTGATCAGCTTTGTAATGCATGCTTTTAGTGACCTTGTCCCTCACATGCTGTTCTTTCCAGTTGGGTTTGCAGCCCACGTCTATAAACACCAGTGCTGCCCCCCTTAATGCCCTTTCACCCAAAAACCTCTGGAGGACTGGGCAGAACCCCAATCTATTACTGAGAACGCTGTGCTTGTAGCACAGAAGAAGAGAGGTTTGGCGATGTGGACAGTCTGAAGTACACAGATTACACACATAACATCCTATTCCAAATCTGATGTGTTGCCTTTGGCAGGAGGTTTGTCTTAAAACATACAAACATCAGCACACCCACACATGTGAGGCTGTAAAACATCACATTGGGAGGGCTGGAACAATTGAATGACCTGCAGTTGGACATTCTGTATTTACTATATCATACCAATGTTTGGTTCTACATCCTTTGTAAAAGGGATCTGAGGTCATCACAGTGACAACAGTGATTTAAAAAGAAAAATAATTAGTAAACACAGCCTTTTGTAGACTAACATTAAATTAGTATGTTTTCTTATTGGGGCTTTAAATGTATTTGATTTTGTAATTTTAAATAATTTGTGAATGGGGGCCTTTACTTTAAGTTCAGGCTTCCTTAAGGTCAGCTTGTAAATTATCAAAAAAGTTCAGTAGGACAACTTACACACAAATAGATTAATGACCGATTTACACAGACATTTGTTCTGCTTGTTAACTATTTATAAGGCATAATGTGTTTTGAATAAGTGTGTTTTTATGTGTGGTTATTCAAAACCAAACAAGTGGCATTGCACCATGACCACACCGATACCCTATTGCCAACAAAAGTGAAATAAACAGACACGCACCCACGCATGCTAGAATTGTGTCTCATGCAGGGCAGGGAAAAATGATAAACAACCCAGTTCCAGTTGAAACACACCTCTTTTTAGCTCATCCGTCCTTGCCAGCTTATTGGGAGGTGATCCAAACTCTTCCTCAGTATAAGGTAATCTCTTCATCCCTGAGCTGAGGAAAATGAGGGAAAAAGAGAGTGAGAGCAGAACAAAGAGATTAAACAGATGAGTGAATTCTAAGAAAACCACTATCCATATAGGTGTTAACCAGTACATCATTACCCAGGACACAAACAACACCTGCACACTTCCTGGAAACATTATACAGGGAGAAGAGCTGCAGGGCACAGCTAAAGGCTGTTTTGCTCTAATAATGTGCATTTCAAACCCACCCCCTCCACTTAAGCCTTGCTAGCATAAATGAGTTCAAACTGGGCAAAAGAAAGTATTCTTACCCCTCCTCAGAGTCTTCGGGAGAGAAAGGCTATAATGAGAAGAAATAACAAAACATTACTAGATATTCTAGTGAAGTTTTAACAGTTGTCTAGCATTAATTAGCGCATGTCCTGAATGTTTCTGTTGAATTACTCCGCTAATTGTTAAGTGGAACTCAGTGCTTCTCAATATCACAATTATTTATTTATCACTGGTAGTCTCTGTTTATTCTGCTCACAACACTTTCCATTATCTCTAATACGTACAACTTTGATTGGAATGGGTTGGGTTGTTTTTTTATTCATGTTTTGCTTATTGTATTACTCATAAATTCAGACCAGCCTTTTTTGCCTAGGTCCCTTCATACTTAAATGTACACAAAGTACAAAAAACCTTCAGAACCAAAACTAGCAGAACCTGAATCTGAATGGGTGCATCGCATGAGCAGATTGATGCACCACACTAAAAACATGAAAACACTGGCAAGGCACTGAACTGGCTTGAGTTTTTGTGAGACTGGATCAGTGTGTCAAAGTTCACCTTTTGTGTTCTTTTTTTGTGATTTTAGTAAACTAAATAGCCAGATGGTTTATTTTTGGCACCAGATACGCTTTGGGTTTCAGTGACACAGGTAATGATGATCAAAGGTCTTGTTTAAGCACAGTGTCCAACATCTGCTCTCCTGCATAATGGAGTCATGTGATTTCAGCCATAAGGGTGACCAGGTTTGTAAACCAAAGGTGCAGGGTAAAGTTAAAGGAAGGGTTCTACCTGGAAATTGAACTCATTTGAAAGAACTCCAAGATCTTGGAGTCTTACAGTTAAAAGACATGTGACTTAGTGACAGGTGGCATTTCTGCAGCCCAACTGGTAACAATACTAAGATCTTTGGTTTAAAACTGATCAAATGTAAAGCTTTGGTTAATACATGTACTGTAAATAAATCCCTTCAACACTATTTATGGTAGTAATTTAAACTGAAATGGTACTTGAAGGCATGTTATGCATGTTTTGATTTGTTTCATAATGTGTCACCTTGTCCAGAATCCTCTGTGTATTATCTGATAACGGCCAATCCCATGCCATAAATGCCAGATTTCTTAACAGTAAGAAATCACTATATTCCTTCCAACTGGCAAACCATTCTGGTCACCTTAACCCAACAACAATCTGCCGGTTCTGTGAAATGTTTCATTAGTCAGGCTCACACATGTGATAAAGAGCACTAAAATTACTTTGTCAATATACTGTTGTGCCAAGCACCCATATGCAGAAAGTGTGTAGCAATAGAGGATTCTATTAAAATGCTTCTTCATTGTGTAATTAAACAAAGCTGATTAAAAAGCTGATACATTTCTTAGGTTTATGCATTTAGTAGACACCATCTAAAGTGACTTGCATTGTATTCAAGATATATATTTTATCACTTCATGCATTTCCTGCAAATCAAACCTGTGATGTTCATGTTGCAAGTTCCACTCTTCGAGTTTAAATTCTTATTTATTTACTAGACGTTTGATTGACTGATGGATTGATTCACTGATTTATCTGTCAGCATCTTTCTCTTACATGCAATTATTAAATTCTGATTATTCTGATAATCACAGTGCCATAAATTGCTATAATCCATATATAATCATATACCAGTTTTGATAAGATTCCAGCTAACAAGTTCAATAAGGTCTGAACTAAACCTAACTGATAAGATTCCGGGCTGCTAATGCAAAGGTTGGCAGTTCATGCCCGGGCAGGAGTAATTCAGGAGCTATAAGGTTACTGAGGTCACAATCTTCACTATCATCATCATGGCAAAGCACATGATTTTTCTTTTGGGAGAGATGGCCATGCAAATTACGTACAATGAGATGCAGTGCATTAAAAGATCTGACTTTCCCAAAGATTATAAAATTAACAAGATGTCTCCTCTAGCAAATGAAGCCCCGCCTTCTAGTAGAAAGAGCCCGTCATTAATCGCTAAACACTTGTTTTCTTTCAATTCTTTGGGAGAGGGGCTCTGTACAGAGTGTATGGAACTTGACGGACATTGCTTATGCGTAGCAGTTGAAGCGACCTGAGAAAACCTGTTTTTTATCGTTTAATCTGATCTTAACAAACAGAATTTGTGGTACAGTTAATTTCAGATTTGATAAGAAATATATTGTTTGATTGTGATCTCAGTCAGCAATTTTAAAAATATCTGTAATCCCCCATTCAGAGAGATAGGACTTGGTCTTATATGACTAAAATAGCTGCCCGGAGGCATTGCAAAGATGGCTGCCAAGTGCAGAGACTTCCTTAATGGGACTTTGACAGCTTATACCCATATATAATATAACATACTTTTTTGTGAATTTTTTTTTAATAATTATACCTGCCATGTATAAGATTTGCTTTGAATGCAAAAAATGTATTAAATATAAACTGAATATTATTAATGCTTATCACTTTCATGTGTATCACTCAGTCATAGGCGGCTGTATATGACAGACCCTTTCTAAAACTATTTAGCCTGTGTAACATAAACATTTTATGAAGTTTACTTAAACTTTGGAGAGGAGAAACATTTTTCCCACTCTCCTCACTTAAGACTTTTTGGTCCAGCTGTGACCACCATTTGTTTCACATGGTCTTAATGAAAGTTTTAACTGCTGTGCTGTTTACTGCTGCTACATTCACTATGTTAAATGTGAAACCTGCTACTCACATGACGTTGGAAGGTGGAGAAATGGATGTCGGGGATGAAAAGCACGGGCTGTGTCTCAAAGTCAGTCATTGTTTTAAAGATGGTGATGTCACTGCGCTTGTGCATGAGCGGCACCTTCGCATCTGCTCCAACTGTGGAGAGACGCACAGCAACAAGGTATGAAAACCAGTTTCTACTAGGAAGTCCAATAGCAACATCTTAAGCAGTGCTTACAGTTTCCTAAAGGAGGGTTGACGTCCGGACACTTGCCCTTTCTGCGGGACTGTTTCCTCTCCTCATCACGGATCTTGCGTTCTGCACCCTTGTCGCAGAAGACCTTGATCTGGCAGTATGCACGATGGATGGGTTTATTACTGCGGTTGTTGTAGCTGTAGGTGTCGATCTGGAGGTTGAGCGGCAGGCCCTTCACTCCTTTCTGAGAGGAGAAGTCTGTACTCAGGCAGTTCACAGAGATGAAGATCTGGAGGGAAGTGAATTCATGTCAGACAGCCGTCACATGGGACTGTTAATATTGATTACATGACCCTCATAAATGTGTGGAAAGTAGTGTACAGAAGTACTGTGAGAGATGAAATGGAACATTAGACTGTGAGGAGGTTATCGACTGCTGTATGTCGCCCCCTTCTGTATATGCAATAGAATCATAAAGCACAAGCACTTGAATGGTTCACAACCTTTTTATATTGTTATTATTTGAAGTTTGAACTGTACTAAATACAGCAATTCTAAATCTAAAAGAAAACACATTTGTGCTCATGTAATCTGTTTTATTGCACTTTGTCAAAAACAAATTGACATCACATTCAGTCAAAACAATTCAAATTCAGTTACTTAACTAATAATGACGATACAGCATCCTACATAATATATTGAATTGTTAACAAAGGGCCTAAGACAAAATGTGAATAGGAATTACAAACAAATGTGCTTTCTTAAATATTTGCACAGGTATATGCTCAATGCCTGTAATTTTTAAGCCGTCCGCTAGGGGGCGCAACAAGCTTGACAATCATTTCCAGCTTTCTCTTCTAAACATTCAAAAGTCTTTCTCTTTTCTGTAATCCACTTTCTCTCCCTCTCTCTCTCTCGCTCGCTCGCTTGCTCTCTCTCTCTTTCTCTCTCTCTCTCTCTCTCTTGCATGCACAAATATTCGTAACCACACCTATGCACCTTCACACCGCAAACAGACAGCACACAGCACACTGTGCAAACGGATAAGGCTATCTTATGATCTGCATCCTGGTTTTAGGACAACACCTCTCATTGCCAAAAATCCCCCCAAATTTTTTAAACTATGGATTGTTTACTTTAATGGAAGAATTGCAAACAGGGTCATTACAGCA
>JAZGTI010018662.1:0-11511 GCA_036877585.1 Botia kubotai
AGACCCAGGATCACACAGGCCCCCACCAGGCCCACCTCAGTTTCCTCACTCTCCTGAAGATCATCCATACCGTTCATGTTGCCCTCTCTGGTCCCCTTCAGCCTGCTAGACTTCTAACCACTGAGCTAGAGAATAAGTATGCCTCAGCAAGAACTCACTTCCCTTTTGAGAAAAACAGAAACGGCCAAACATAGAAGAAAACATCTAAAATGATCTGTGTGACAAGTGAGAAACAATTAAAAGTATATGGGAGGAGCAATAAACTAGGACACTGAATTCTGCTATAGGATTAAAGGTTTTTTATCTTCTTGATTTCTATTAAGAGTTAATGAAATTACTTTTCACATTCACGTGATTGGAAATATTCTCACGTTTGCTATTATATTTGTATTCAATTTATAGAAAATTTATCATTAGCGGTATAGTTTCGCAATAATGAAAGTCTTAAGAACATTCCTGGAAAACGACCTTCGGGTTTGTCACATCACCTCATTGAGTATTTTTAACCATTTTACAAAATGCACAAAATATTCTAGCTACTAGAATTCTAACACTTTTAGGTTGTAAGAACGTTTTCCTAATGTTCCCATTAAGTAACAAAAATGATAAAAATGTTAATAAATAAATTAGCTAAACATCTAACATGTGTAACATATATCTGTGAGCTCTTTATGTTCCCCAACTATTAGGATCTTCTAGGATCTTGTCCATAATCCAGAACCTGTAAGCTGCCATCTTTTGTTTGGGGAGTTTGTGATGATAAGTTTCTGTAAGTAAACACATACAGCACAGAGTTCACGCAAGGTTGCTAAAAAGCCAGAGCTCCAGAAATGAAGACAGCACCATCTGTGAAACAGTGCTGTTCATCTGATTGTTCTCTTAGATGAAGCACTGTCTCTATGAGGTTAAGGGTGTGGTGAGGTAACCAACACAAACTGAAGGCTACAACAACTCCACCAAGACAGAGTTCTGTTTAATCCTAATGCACATTTGCAGGCAGCCTTGCCGAACACCCGGGAACGAGCCAGTAAGTAGATCCAGAGAGGCAGTGTATGAGCGCTGTTTAACGTGCTTGAAGATAGTCCTTACAGACCCAGGATCACACAGGCTGTGTAGCTGACCAGTCATTGGACATTGTATCATTACCACTATAAAGAGAGTTATTGCTCATATAAGGTTAGGTTTTACCCTAACCCTAGATTTCAGTTAATCATGAGCACTGAGTACCTGACAGTAAGACATTTCTTACATGTGTTAAAACAGCTAGAGGACTGCCATCTGTGAAACAAACCTAATGAGACTGAGCCTAACAGTAAATACAGATAATTGAGACAATATTGCCATCTCCTGGTCATACTTAATACATTAAGTTGCAGAGTAACTAATTCTCTCAACGTTATCGTGCTATCTTGCAATAACATTAGTAGAATTTTTTTTTAAAGTTATATATCAAAGCAAAAACGGCATTTTTGAAGTCGTTGATGGAACGTTTTAAAGTTACACAATTAAAAAAAAGTTTGAATAACGTTCTTATAACCAAGCAATAACAACGTCTTAAAATGGACGTTTTGAACCCTCTTAAAACTTTCAAAACGTTTCTTAACCTAAAGGAAACGGTAGGGAAACATTCTCACAACTTAAAATGTTTGATGTTTTCTTATTATGATTTTTTCGAACTTAAGAATGAACTTTATTAACAGACCTGGTAAAAACAATTCACCACTCGTTCACCCGATGCTTTATTATATGATATGGTTGTAAAACTGTCAGAACTCGTGACAGATTCAAAGCACAGAGTCTGCAGCTGACTGCATGCTGTAGCAACATGCCCGTGAAATTTAATTAAAAATACTGTGCCAAAATGCATCAGCACGCGGATCATTTTCAACTATCCCATGAATAATTCTTGTATTTGATGTAGATGGAGTTTATAAGAGAAGCTGTAATACAGTATGTGGCTGTGAGAGACTGCATTAGCTTGATCAATATGCAGTTTCACCAAACCCACATATTGAGGGCAAATTAAACACCTCAATAATGTTTGTTCATCTAAACTGTTGTCTATTTTTGCCACGTTTCACTGAAATATGCACACAAGAATACCTTTAGCCTCAGAATGGCTTAAAGCTACAATCCATAATTTACCTTCATATCTCCCTGCCCAGATGTGGTCTACGCATGCTTTAGTTTAAAGCATCGTTCAGGCATCCTTCTTCACTCCAAGATGGACTCCAGAGATTGTATTTATAGAACAGAAAATCTAGAATATGGAAATCTGGAAGTTTATAAAGACTATAAACGTTAGCGTTCAAAGAACAACTGAGGAACAATCAGTTGAAGAAAACATCTGTAGACACACAATGTTTCCTTTGGAGGAGCCAGACTTCCTCAGGCTTCAACAGTAACCTTTACAGAGCTTTATTTCTCATTCTGCAAGTATTTACAGATATCTGGGTTAAACATCCTTAACAACAATGAATCAGTTCAGTTGAATCTCAGGAAACTCTATCAGTGCAGAAGGCTCCAGGGTTAGTGAGATATTCATATCTCTACTTGAAGCTAACCGCCATTGAAGAAAACAGAAACTCGAAACGGCTTTCAGTACAAATACATCTTTATTATTGTGTGTGAACTTGTTAGGGTGAACAAATGGAGCACAGTCAGAACTTGGAACTTGCGGCTCTTTTGTATAATGTTTAATCGTTGTTGTTGTTGTTTGTACACTTGATTTGTATTGGTAACAAAGAACGGCACTTTAGTGATGATCCCCATACAAACTCTTGTACAAACTCAGAATAAAACGTTCTAAACGCTATGAAAACATCACGGGTGCAACTATTTACAATCAATATACATTTGTTTCTGTTTTACTTGTAAATCAAAGAACTGAAATGAAAAAAACATCTCTCCAAACAGGCCGCAGCAGTATCCAGCACCTATGAGCAGCAATTTAGGGCTGAGCTGACCTGAGGTGAGTCTTAGGATAATTAATGCTCTGATGACTCCCGACTCGGCTCTACAGAAATCTGATTCTGGATCAGGCCAGCTATCATTCATTAGCTGGCGAGGCACAGGTCTCCACTGCATAATAACACCAAACCAAACTGACTGACCACAGGTCAGATTTAAAAAGGAGGCACAGTCTTTATGGAAACACTATAAAGAACAGAAATTTTACAACACTGTGTTGTCAGTTAACAAATGCTCTAAACATTGCGTAACTTTTATGAACTGATGCTTAGAAATTTTGACATACCTTTTTACAATAAGGCATATTGTCTCGAAATTAACTTTATTGCAGTCTGCAGCATAGTGGGCAACACAAATAGTGGAAACTGCTTGAACAGTTTAGAAATAAATTGTACACGACTACAGTAAATATTTACAGTTAATAAAACAGCAAAGAACACAACTGTTCTAAACGTCCTAAAATAAGATAAATACAATAATATTTATTCAGTTTAATAGATAATCTTTACATTTACATTAAAGCTATTAAGGCTTAAAAAGTGGCTTAAAATAAGCAACAGTGCTATTCTGAGTGCTTTTAATGATTTGCTGGCACTCAACAGGAACAATAAACAGTAGCTCTGTATTCCTCTTCAGCATGGTAACATGGTCTTCTCAATGTCAAGCAGCCAGATATTAAACCTATGGGATGCACGATAAAATAACATCACATACAAGCATCCTGAATTAACACACACACACACTCAGGTAACAGGGAACATTCTCAGAACGTTTCCTAACATTCTCTAAAAGTCTTCTCATTTTTCAAAAACGTTCATGCAGTAGGTTTTGTAGAATGCTTTTCAAGATTAAACAACTTGTATCAAAAATGTTATGTTTATGTTGTTAGTGGAACATTTTAAAAATGTTACAGAATTTTAAAAATGTTCCTTCAACTTTACAAATAACATGTTTAACATTTGCTACTTCATGGAAATGTTAGTGAAACATTTTTACGTTCTAAAATTGTTAGCTGGGCATACACATAGCTGTGGAAATGTGGAGCACAAGCCAGACTTACTACAGCAGTGGTTACGAAGCTCAGACTACAGTAGAGGGATCTATCTCCTGAACTTCTCCCTGTGGCAAGAAGGAGAGGGGTGCAGGGTTATATCACAGGTTAAAGTGGAGGTTTGCAAAGCTGTTTGTTTTGGGTTGATCACCAGGTGCTCAGTATCTTTGGAGCATGTGGATTAGTGTTAGCATAATCATGGTGTTATGAGATGTTTATGTGTCTGTGAGACTGATCAGATGTGTAATGTGGTTTAATAATCATGTATATAGTGGCAGCAGCTCTGTGGTTAGTTCAGTTACAGAGGCTGAAGTAGCTCACATCTACAATGATTCACTTTCACACTGGGTGTCGGCCATATTATGCTATATTAACTGGCTTTCATTACCTACGTCCAGGCTATGCTGGTGACATTAAAGTACATGAGCCCTTGTACTTATATGATATTACTCAATTAAAGAAGAGTGAGACATGTAAGGTGCCCTGATGGACTTGAAGGATCCCACACACAGCTACACATGCTTTTCTGTGTGTTTATTTGTCTGATTGATACACTCTTGCAAAGCCACATTTGTTGTGGTTCAGATTAGGGCTTTATAGATCCTGAAGCAGAAGGTCATGCTTTGAGACATTGGCCCTTCAGACACACACACATAATACTAACCGTTGAGATGTACTGGCTGTTGAAGCAGGGTTTCTCCTGTGTGGAGGAGTAACAGGGGGAATCGAATGGAGCACTGGTCTCCTCAGACAGAGCCTCTGGCAGGTGACCGGACACACAACCGCTGTCTGAACCGCTCGAACCGCTACCAGAAAGACAGTGAGACGACGAACCCGAGCTCTCTGTAGCTGCAGACACAGATACAAAACCTCAACATCACATGATCAGCAAACGGCGCAGACGTTGTGCAAATCAAAACCACATGCGGCAAGTTAATCACAAAACAGCTCCTTCAGACATCAGTCAGATCTGAACCATAAAAGGCTCTTAGGACTATGTAATTTTTGTCCTGGTACATATACACATTTGTATATTTCTACCACATGCAGTGGGGTTATTAACAAGGATGGACTGGAATTAAAAGCAGCCCTATGTACTTAAATATTATACAGTAATATAACATGGCCCACGGTTCAAAATGCCCACCCTGTAGCCAGTCCAGCACTGATTGTTGACAACACTTAACTACATACTCATAGAGGGCTGGCTGCTGGTCTCATGTTCCAGCTCGTCCTCCTCGATGCAGGGATTGATGAGCGGTCTCTGCCCTGCTAACAGGTTCTGGGTGCTGTACATATGAAGATTCAATGGCCCCAGCAGTGTGGAAGAACAGGGGCCACCGGACAGCGGTGTCCCGCTGACTGGAGTGTTTACCGCAGCTGGTTTGAACGGGTTCGAGTGGTCGAACAGAGAGACGGCAATGGAGGCTCTTGTTCTAGCCCCTGTAACAGAGGACAAAAAAGATATTGTATTCAGATTATTCAGATTTACCACAGAATTATAGTCTGTTACTTATATTAATAAACAAAGCTGAAGTGTGTTATCTTTCAATATTTAAACGCTTTCTCCTCTCTCAGCTTAATATGCAGACAGCTGTAAATATGTAAATCTGTTTTAAGTCTCTATTTTAGTCATTCTGTTAGGTGATGTTAGTAGGGCAGAAATTGCACAATTCAGCTTTAAATAAGAAATAACACAAAAACAAGGCAAATAATGTAGCCCAGACAACATAACCGACCCAATTAAAGTTGTTCCGATGAGTTTATGATGTTAATGTAAGCAGGCTCACCTCTGCCTTTCATAATGTAATCAATGGCTCTGTCATTGATAGCAGCATCACTGGGTTTAATGTCCAGGAAGGGTTTATTGCCCACCCCCATAGAGACCATCTCTTGCATTCGAAGTTCTGCATGCACACACAATTAATTCATTCATATATCAACACACATTATTCATGTATCAACACACACACAAACACAAAGATGTTGACAGTAATATGCTGACAGACATTAAAATGAGTGTAAAACTGGTTGTTTAAGACTGATGAAAATTAATATGTGCAAACAGAATTTAGGAAGGTGAACGATGCCTCTACCGTGCATCATATGGTACAGTCATGCCAAACTGTGTAAATATAATAGCTGTGTGATTGTGTTTTGTCAAATGATTGTGTTTTAATGCTTCCAATCTGGAAGCCTTACAGATAAACTGCTTAAAAAATATTTTATTAATATATTAATGTATGTAATCTTCAGCTCTCTCTTATTTACATCTTAATTTTATTCATCTGGCAGACACTTTTATCCAAAGCAACTTTACGGTATATTTAAGCTATACATTTTAGCATTACTTGTGTTCCCTGGGAATCGAACCCACAACCTTTGCGCTGCTAACAACAGCAGAGCTACAGGACACTTTTATTTACATTTGCTTATCATATCCCAAAAAATGATTAAAGCACAAGCACTTCAGTTATTTCTTTCTCACCTTTATTTCGCGTGGCCTGTTGCCAGAGAATCCGTGCGATGTCAGAGGTCCAGGCGTGTTTGATTTCAGCAGTGCTGGCCTGGAGGATGTAGGCCTGGTTCTTTGAAGTTCTCCTGCGGAACCAGATCTCAAACCTCAGACCATTCTCACCCGATGACTCTGTCATACCCACATCGGCCGTCTACAGAGCGAACAGTGAGAGATAATACAATGAAACAATATATAATATAATCATGTTGACATATTAAGTGCTACAACAAACACACTTACTTTGAAAGAATGTTTGTATATGTAAACATCCAGGCCCCCCTCTATCCGTTTGGGTTTGCTGAACAGGACCAGGTCCTCAAAGAGGAACACGTGTCTTTGGCACTTCTTCCTGCCATACCAAATCGTAAACTCATCTTGACGAACCAGCTGCCCCTGTTCCTTCAGATTCACCTGAGAGCAAAAGTGTATCTGAGCACGTGACTGTGTACAGAATCAGATATATTCTCATTTGAGGCTTTGAATCCATTGTATCACACACACTCACATCACAGTCTCTGATGGCATCCATGGCGAGCAGATCGTTGCCGTGGCGAAGCTGGAACTTGACCATCTCCGCGGCCGCCTGCAGGTACGTCAGCTCCTGCTCCTGGGCTTCGCTCACTTCTTTGATCACGTCTTTGAGCAGCAGGGCGTATTTGCTCATGCGCTGGATGGGCTTCAGAAGGTATGAGGCCAGGTCCATCTTATCTCCTAATTCCAACTGTTTATGCTGGAGACAGAGTAAAAGAGACCCACAGTTTCAATACATGAGATAAAGTGAGATAAATATCTTTAGATCAAGATCACAGAGTGAATCATATAGGGTACAAACGTTACACCAGCACAAAGATCATGCAAGATTATGTAAGCATGCAGTATACCGCACCATCAGAGAGAATGCTTTTTGAACATTGTAACTAAAATCTTATACGTTGTTTATAAGTCTGTAATGTCATCTGCAGTATGTAGTGTGGTTACTCACCCTAAAGAAGCTGTTTCCATGGCTGGCCAGGAGAGCATCAGACTTTGGCTTGTTCTTGCTGTACAAGGCATACAGACTAAACTGATCTTGCTGTAGGTTAATATGAAAAAAAAAACAGCAACATGTCAGGATAATCAAGCGCCTTTCCATATTCATATCCTGAAGAACAGCACTTTATATTGTTCAGAAAACAGGGAGGGAACGTTTTTCCAAATAATTTCCAGGTGCAGTTTTGTTTGGAAAAGCTTAATGGTTTTATAATGTGTTTTGGGTGCCATCATTGCAGTGCAGGTTTTGTTGTGCCAGGAATATGTCAAAAGTGATTTCATCTTAGTTAATACGCTGCTGTAGGTCAAACAGCCAGTCTGTATCTTTCTCTTTTCTCTGAATTACTGCCTTTAAAAGCATCATGAAGATATTTTTATACAAGCCAGTGCTGTGAGTTCACCACAACTACAGAGGAAATAAAGGAGGCGTATGCTGGTGGTCTTAGACTCATTTAAAGACCTTAAAACCCAGAAAGAGGATAAGAAAGCGAATTTGTGGTTTTACATTATTGGTCTATAATGGGTTGGTGATGGAGTATGAACAAAATGCTGATTATTTGAACTGGTTTCTAATGTATAAAAAAAGCTTAAAATACGACTCTCAAGGCATTTACTGATAAAATGAATAGTATTAGTTGAACACATTGGATTAAAGTGTCTGCCAAATGCATAAATGTAAAAGTCATGTAAATACATGATGTCCAAGAAAAATGTTACTCAAGCTATGAAAATTAATTTTGGACTGATCATCCAAACATTTAAAAGACTTTTTAAAGATTATTATTATTATACGGTTATATCAGAATTGATATCAGATGCGCTTTGTGGTGACTGTTACTGTACAGCTTTCCTGTAGCTCAGTGGTTAGAGCATGGCGTTAACAACGGCAAGGTCATGGGTTCGATCCCAGGGATTGCACATACTCAGAATCAATGTATAGTATAATGCAATGTAAGTCGCTTTGGATAAAACCGTCTGCCAAATGCATAAATATAAATATATATAAATATAAAAGTGAGCCAGAGAGAATGAGGGACTCGTACGTGTCGCAGGAAGCAGTGGCTGACGCGCAGTGGGTGGTTACAGCAGCTCTCCAGCTCTTTCAGGAAATACTGGCTGTGGAAGTCCACCAGTTTCTCCAGGTTGCCGAAGATGACGCTGCGCTTTCCCCGCAGGTCCTGCGGGAGGTCGGCGCGCTCCATCTCGGGGAAATAGTTGTCGATGATGTAGCGCAGTGAACGCACATACTCCCGCTCTGTCGTCACCATCTCATCCACGATGTGACACAGTTTACTAAAGGACAGAGAGAGACACACTTTGAACGCTTACATACAATTCGCTGAAGGCAGCCATTGTTAATTACACTTGCTTTAAATGTTATTTTGGACTGGCCGTGATTGCATGTACTGTGATTTGCTTTGTATAAATGCATGTGTTAAATGATTACATGCCATTTACATGGGTGTATGTCAATGTGACAACAGTGTGCTTGACTTAATAGCTTTGCCAGACTGTCTAAAAAAAGGACATATGTTTATACATTATCTCAACTCTGCTGGCTGCCATTACACTGAAACCCTCCAGCCAGTCACCTTATGATTGGCCAAACAACCAGATTTATATTTACTGTTTATTGAACCTAAGCCTATCATAGATACAGGTGTGATCTCTTAGAAGACCTATTTCAGTATTGACCTTACATGTATTTCATGCATATTACATGCAAGTTATACGTGCGTGTACAGCTTATTTCTCAACACTAAAGTGGCCATTTAGTCTTTAAATGAATCTCAGAATGTCTGTTTACAATAACTGGACCGCATTAAAATAAATGGCTTGTTTTGAGCATCGGAGAATCTGTGGATATCAGCTCTGTACTGCAATCTGGAAAAGGGAACTTGAGGAATTTGTTTAAAAAAAAAAAGACTTTTTAAAGATCGATATAGTCATGGAACTGCATTCATCACGTCTGTACGGAGGAGCACAACACAGATACATTCCCACCACTTCAAGCCCAGTGGAGCAGCTTCCACCTGGGAAAGTAATCTGTATCTTAGGCTCCTTCCCAGGGGGTTATGAGGTGACCAGAAGAGCCCACAGCTGGAAAAGACATTCACTGACATTCAGAGGATTAAGAGGGGCTGTAATTGTATAATTCGAGACACAACCACATGCTCCCTTCATAGTTTCTTCATGTACATGTGAAGCAATTCAACACATGACAGGGTGTAGAATATGAAATTCAGTCTATCTGCGTTTTAAGTTTTTTTTTTAAACCTCGGCTGTGTTGTGTGTGAATCTAATTTAACAATTCGGCTGTCAAACTTGTCAGTATGCATAAATATTTTCCTATGAGACAGGCTAAATATTTTTGTCTGCGTGTTTTGGCAGCACTGCAAGCTGGTAGTGCATTATTGCCACAGTGTGTGTGTGTTATCTGTTACACACTATTTATACAGTGGTGGTTAGATAAAGCGGTTAGATAAAGTTTTATGCTAAAGCATGCTTCAGTAAGCGGCTGTCATGGCCTGAACTGAGCAGACCTCCTTGGTTGGTTGTGCTTATGTTATGTTAACATATGTTATGTTATGTGAGTGTGCATTAATGCTTGTACATGCATGCTGTTATGACCCACCTGCCCTTGCTTCGTGACTCTTGAGGAGAACTCCCGCTGCGGTTTGAATCGAGAGAAGACCACCCGTGTATGGGTGGCAGACGCGGGTTGTACAGCCGATCGATCACCTCAGTGCTGCTCACCTCTAGGCCCTTAATAAACACCCCTGTGTTTCCTCTCCGCGCAGGTTCATTCAGAGTTCGCTGACAGGTCCCGTAACGTGACACACTCTCACTGCCGACCGTATCAAAGCTCTGGGTCTTCCGCAGAACCCTGAGGTTTGGTTCTGTAGTGGAGAGGTCCGAGTTCGTGGAGCATGAAGAAGCACACGCCTGCCCCTCCAGATGCAGGTGCTGAGAAGACTCATCTGTGGAGATACTGCGCGTTAGCCTGTGGGATCTGACGGGTGTGCTGTGGGGGATTCTGGGCTCAATGCTATAAAGACTTCCTGTGGGGGTTCGGATAGAGTCACGGGCGTCCAGACGGATGCCTGATGGGCTGCCGGGTGTGGAGGACGTGCTAGACTGAGAAGAAAGTCTTTCCCGGCCCCAGCCTCCACCAAATGCTTTCCGACACGAGAAGGAGAGGCTACTGCTACGCTCCTGAGCTTTGACGCTAACGTCCGAGTTACGCCGAGAAGATTTGGAGTCGCTCTCGCGCCGTGTTCGCAGGGCTGTCTCCAGCTTCCTCTCAAACATCTGCTTGGTTTCCTGACACTTGGACCAGGCGAACTTCCACTGCTTGAGTCCCTGGTCGCTCCTCAGCTCCCCGGCGAGGTCCTTCATCTCCTGGAAGCGTGCGTCAGGAATCTGGGAATGCTGACTGTGATAGGTCTCCAAACGCGTGATCACGCTCTGGCACTTCTCAGTCATGCCACACTCCTCCATACTAACACACGCCAAATGACGCATGCCCTCCAGTGCCCATTCGTATGCCTGAGAGAGAGAGAGAGAGAGAGAGAACACAAGAGAGTCAAACAATATGACGAAAGGGGACAGAACACCTACAGTGGAAAAAAGTGAGAACACTGTGTGAGGTAAAATGACCTTCTGGGAAGGAAAAGCAAGAGAATGGAGGCAATATATCACAATAAACGTTTTTTGTACATGTTTTAGAAGGGACAAGAGACTCTGTGTGAATGAAAGGAGAAAGAGTGGAAAAAGAGAGTTTTTTCAGGAATGGGGAAAATATAAAGAAACCTCCCAGCACTTCTTTCGTGTAAAATAAAGCGGTTTTAAGCCAGAAGCTGGGAGGTCTGGGTAAGATGGCTTTAACATGCAGCTTAGCAGCAGGAGAGCCTATAGTTTACTATGTGTGACAGCCACAAAG
>JAZGTI010018663.1:0-11509 GCA_036877585.1 Botia kubotai
AAAACCAGCCTGATCAGGCTGGGAGACCAGCTAAAACCAGCTACTTCCAGCTTAAACCAGCTAAATCCAGCCTGGCCAGGCTGGGAGACCAGCTGACCAACCAGCTAAAACCAGGCTGGGAGACCAGCTGAAACCAGCCTGGCCAGGCTGGGAGACCAGCTGAAACCAGCCTGGCCAGGCTGGGAGACCAGCTAAGGCTGGTTACAGCTGGTTTTTTCAGCAGGGAAGCATTCTCATAATGCATCTCATCACCTTGTATTTTCTTTTTTTACCTCAGATAAAAAAGAAATAATCTTCTTATGCTCTTAACGTTATAAACAGCAGCTACGCTAATTATTCTGTTGTTTTAATATCGGGATATCAATCCCGGGGTGTCTTCAGATTACGCCAAGCATCTTAATATGACTACAGATGATCCAACAATGTGTAGAAAGGACGCTGACTTTAGCGAGGATTTCAGACTTTGGCTCATATACATACACAATATAGGCCAACAGCATACTCTGATCTAACTAATATCTGCGATTCTTGCAATTCCTAAATCACTACAAATAACAGTTTTCAGAATGTACATTCTGTTACATTTTTTGTAAAGCAGCTTTGAAACAATATGTTTTGTAAAAAGCTATACAAATACATATGAATTGAACTGAATACTTAAAGAAGCTAATTAAAGGTCCTTTAAACATCCTAATTAAAGCTTTAGTGAGCGCTTTTACGCTCACAAAACTGGACTTTTGGTTGCGATTTATTAATAAAAAGAATTTTGCAATGTATTAGCTAATATCGTATGTAGAATCAGATTAAGTGAATTAAGTTGTAGTCTGCAGTTGTCCATCATACAGACCCAGATGTTCTAAACAATTATGAAAAGCCCTAATTGTCACCAAGCCCATTACATGGAATATGTCTATTTGTAACCCTGATGTTTTCATTTTCAAACAGTAATTAAGACCTTAATGAATAGAGCACTATTGTCCCCACCGTATGTCCTTGGGTGCATATGCACGTTAATTATCATTAGCGTCAGGGTAAAGAGCCAGTAACAGCTATCTTAATTAGCAGTTTTATCATATTTTTGGCTACCCAGAATGTTGCAGAAGTAAAACAGGAAATTTAAGTTCTTCTAGTCTAATCCAATCTTTTTGCTTTCTTTAGCTTTTCAGTATTTTCCACAAAATCAAAACGACTAAATTTGTGCTGCTGTCATGGAGAGTTTCGTTAAAGCAATTCTAACATTTACATTTAGTCATTTAGCGCTTCTATCCAAAGCGACTTACAAATGAGGACAAGGAAGCAACTTCAATCACAATAAGAGGCAACAATGAATAAGTGCTATAGACAGGTCTCAGGTATTTCAACACAGTATGAGAAGGATATTTATTTTTATTTTTTTTAAGAAGTAGAAGTAGGGGTGTGTTAGTAAATTAGTCAAGGAAGTGAAGACGAAAAAGATGAGTTTTTAGTTACTTTCCTGGCTGGCAGATAAAGTTCAAGGCCATGTTTGCTTTACTGAGTTTTAACTTATTTAAAGCTTCATTTACAAAGCTTATTAAAAGCTTTATTCCCCAAATATACTAAATATTTACATGGACATGGTAAATTATATATAAAACAATTAAACAGAGCCAATTAAAATTTGTAAAACTGGTCATTTGCAACAGTGAAAGAACTAATCCCGAAAGAACTAATTGACCCGTTCATCCCAGTGGGTTGAAAGAACCAGTTTCCCTTACGTTAGTCACACTTGTGAAGTCTTACCAAAAGAGGGGGACAAAGCGTCACAATTCAAAACAGAAAGACTCGCAAAGACAGCAATGCCTCTATTATGGTTGATGCTTAAACAATATTAGGATGCTAGAGTTGCTATGAGAAATGGTATTCATAATATCAGCAAAAGCAACATACAATTTCTAATTGATTTATGTATGTAAATATGCTGGTTATGGACCGATTCATGACAAACTGTGTTGTCTAATCTTTATAAAATGATAATAAATGTTAATCTGAATATATGTTATAAATCAGGAATATATAATTATACATTTGTATATATATTTTCATATTTTCATTTGTAAATCTGACAAGCTCTTTTTCCATATTTGTTTAAAAAAATAAACATGCTTGGTATAATTAGTCAGATTTCATTTTACACTATAATCAAATGATCATAATCAGCAGCGGGACAATTTACCAATTTATTATCCATCCATCTATTCTATCCAATCTATCTGTCTATAGTAGTTTGTACAGTCATGGCCAAAAATATCGACACCCTTGCAATTCTGTCAGAAAATGCAACCCTTCTCTCAGAAAATTGTTGCAGTTGCAAATGTTTTGGTACTTTCATGTTTATTTTTTTGTTTGCATTGGAATAACACAAAAAAACAGAGAAGTCACATCTGATACAATTTCACACAGAACCCAAAAAATGCCCTGGACAAAATTTTTGGTACCCTTAACTTATTATTTGGTAACACCCTCTTTGGAAAAAATAACTGAAATCAATCGCTTCCTGTAACCATGAATGAGTTTCTTAAACCTCTCTACTGGAATTTTGGACCACTATTCTTTTGCAAATTGCTCCAGGTCATTCAGATTTGAAGGATGCCTTCTCCCAACTGCTGTTTTGCGATCACACCACAAGTGTTCAATGGGATTCGGATCTGGACTCATTGCTGGCCATTTCAGAACTCTCCAGCGCTTTGTTTGTAACCATTTCTGAGTGCTTTTTAAGGTGTGTTTTGGGTCATTGTCCTGCTGGAAGACCCATGACCTCTGGTGGAGACGCAGCTTTCTGACACTGGCCACTATGTTTGACTGTAGGAACTGTGTTCTTTTCTTTGAAGGCCTCATTTCTTTTTCTGTAAACAGTGCAATGATGTCCTTTATCAAAATGCTCTACTTTTGTCTTATCTGTCCAAAGTACGTTCTCCCAGAAGGATTTTGGTTTTCTTACATACGTTCTCCTACCATAGCATCACTTTTCATTCAGATGGTTTTCACTATCAGCAGCTGACACTGTGTCTGCAGATCAGCTTGAATTTGTTTGGAAGTTAATGGGTTTTTTTTATCTACCATTCGAACAATCCTTCGTTGTAATTTTTCATTAATTTTGCTCCTCCGTCCACGTCAAGGGAGGTTAGCTACAGTGACATGGGCTGTAAACCTCCTAATGATATTGCACAAAGTGGACACAGGAACATTAAGATCTCTGGAGATGGACTTGTAGCCTTGAGATTGTCCATGTTTTCCCACATTTTTTTCTGTCAAATCCACAGACAACTCTTTACACATTTCTTTTCTCCATGCTCAGTGTGACAACACAAAGGTTTCAACCTTTTTCAGGAGTCAACTTTTCTCCATTTTGACTGGTTGCAAGTTTGTTACTTGCCACGGGTGTCTAAATACAAATTACAGGAGCATCACATGCTTGAAATACAATTATTTCTTACAATTTTGACAAGGTGCCAATAATTCATGCCAGGGTATTTTTTGGGTTCTGTGTGAAATTGTATCAGATTTGACTTCTCTGTTTTTTTGTGTTGTTCCAATGCAAACAAAAACAATAAGCATGTGAATATCAAAACATTTGCAACTGGAACTTTTTCTGAAAATGTTATGAGAGAATTGTTGCATTTTCTGACAGAATTGCAAGGGTGCCGATATTTTTGCCCATGACTGTATGTAGTCTGAATGCACTGATGATATTATTCCACTAATATTTATTTTGTTTATTTTTTATTATTAATTTGTATTTATTTATTTATTTATTTATTTTATTTATTTATTTTTATTTTTATTTTTGGTTTACTTAGGCTTCAGATGTGTATTTTCTTATTCTCTTATTTGTATTGTCTGTGCGTTGTTGTCTCTGTGTACTGGAGGCTAAAAACACTGAAACAAATTCCTTGTATGCGCAAGCATACTTGGCAATAAAGCTCTTTCTGATTCTGATTCTAATGATATTGTTCCATATCCATTGTCATTTGTAGCCCAAATTGTTGTTATGATTATATCTGCACATGGTTATCAGTTCCCACAGAAACATTCCTTACACAAGCTTTCACATTTCATTTTTACAATAATGGTGGGTGGATTGTTGGTTTTATTTTCTATTAACAGAATGTGTGTGTAATAGCCCTAGCTTTCTTGTTTCTCTCTACTTTATATGGTAGCTGTGTTCTTTAAGAGCTTTAGCTAATAGCTACCAGTTCATTTTTTTAAATGTCCCTTCGTTGATCTCGCATTTTGGCATCATTTAAGCTCTGATTGGTCATTGTGGTTTGATTTTACAACCACAACCTAATGCAGACAGGCTAGTAAAATTGTACCGCTGAAGATAAGAATGTGGACATATAACCAGCAGTTGTAGTGTATGAGCAAATAGGAATGAATGCAATACAATGATAGGCCAATGACAATGTTTGGCCAATGACAGAGTATAAAAGAAGTTGTAGTGATTGTCATACAGTGATGGTTTAACTGCGTATGTGTGTATGCCGAGAGTGGGCACACAGGGACAATATGCTCTTTATGCATGCTTCTGCATGCCAATAAAAAACATTGTTCAGCAATAAAACATTCTGAAATTAAAACCACATGCTCCAAAGCGTAGGACATGCTTTACATTGCTAAGTGGAGCTGTTGCTCAACTGGGGACCTCTGGCTCCCATGTCATGTCACACTGGTGTTGGACATTGCACATTTTCATTTGTACCAGGAAGCTCAAATGAATAACAGACAAAGTTTGAGACATGTTGCAGGAAAGGGGGTGGGGGCTTATGGAGATTTAAAACACAGTGGAACAGATCAGTTTGAGTTGACTGTTTTGACATGTTCATAATTTGCTGCTTTTTGTTAATTACTGTTAAACTAAAAGTGTTTTTTTCTCCCCAATGCTGACTGTTTGACCAAAAATTCACAAGTTACCTAGACGCATATTTGGTCCATGAAAATATGTGATTTTTCTATTTAAGCCAGTCTGTGACAAATGACAATATAATATAAAGCTTTTATAGTATTTATTTATAGTATGTTTACGTACACTGCACGCATGCTATTAAAACAACATGCAAAAAGCATGGGAAATGTTTGTTTGCTTAATGAGGTGCAGGAGGTAAAGAGGTGACCAGGTGTACATCTGCGACACCAACCGTCAAGCTAACTGCTAATTCGTTTATTCTCTGATAGCCACATTTTTAAAATGAGCCTGGGAAAGCAGACCTTTGTGGTGCTAAGAACAGTTTCAGAATAAATCTGTTTTACTGCTCATATTTAAAGATGCCAATGTATCTAAAGTGCAGGCGTAATTTTCCTTCTTGCGAGTTTATGGGATGTGGAATTAAAGTTTCTCAAAAGTGTCTGGTGCACAAAGCGCATCACAGGTGGGAAACAGGGGCCCAGTGCTCCACAGACAAGAGACAGGGGACCAGAGCTAACGCATGCCTGTTAGCCATGCATGGAGATACAGTTAAAAAGCTGCAGAAATTTTACACACTGATCATTACTAGTAGTTTCATAACTTTTAAAAACAGGTGTTTTTTTGTGTGGATTTAGATGCTGATGCTGGGTTAATTCATGTAAATTTGTGTTCTATTTCAACAATTTCAACATTTTTAGTAACATTTAACCTTATTAACCATATGCGATAATTTTGAGTTACTGTTGACTTCTTATAACCATCACAGACATTGATAAACACAACTTTCACCTCTCAGGATTTGGCAGACTTTTAGGATTTTAAACAGAATTTCCTAATAACTTTAAACCAGCCTTTCTACAGTCTTGGCACTCATGGTAGTGATATAATAAATGGTCTATTTGTCTGTTGAGAATTAATGAGATTTTTACTTCCTGAACCTGACTGTTTTTCAATTTTATTTATTAATTCAATTATATTTATAGCATTTTTACAATGTTGCATTGTTTCAAAGTAGCTTTATTTATAATTTAAATAAAAACACAGAAAACAGGAAAATTATGAAACATGTATAACACAAAATATAGAATACATGTTATTATGTTATTATGAATGAGTTTTTTTACACCTTTCTATTGGAATTTTGGACCACTCTTTTTTTGCAAACTGCTCCAGGTCATTCAGATTTGAGGGATGCCGTCTTCCACTGCTGTTTTGAGATCTCTCCACAGGTGTTCTATGGGATTCAGATCTGGACTCATTCATTGCCTGTAAGACTACGGCAGGCTTACAGTGCTGGTGGACAGGTGGCTTCCGCCCTGCATGATGATGGCTAAGCCACCCTGAGTTGTGTGGCCCAAAGTTCAGAGGTATTGCTTGTTTTCCAGAGGTGGTGACAGCACCACTCCTTCCCCCGGTGAAGGGCCGGGTGGAGAATCTTTTGTTTTTTATTTTGCTCCGCCGCCAGGCTACTGCCTGGCAGTACCCACATTTTCAGTAAAAGAACAGTTTCCCCGTCCTCTGGGCCAAACTGGACGCTGCCTGACAGTGACAGACGTGTTGCTTCCTCACTCCTGAGCTTGTCTTTCGCAAAGGCAGGTGAGGCTGCATTCGCAGGACGCGTTGCCTCCTCACGCACCTCCCCCCTCCCGTTTGGGGCTAGTAGCTCACCTTCCTCTTCGGCTCGAGCCTGGCCTTGGCACTTCTTCGGGCACGTCTCTCGCCCCCTGGAGAGTGTCTGGGGCTTGGCTAGTTTCAAAGGGAACCTATCTACCTCAATAGTGGACAGTGATGCTTTGGTCCTGCGAGTGGAGATTGCGGTTCTCCTGGCAAAGGACGCAATAGAGCCTGTCCCTCCATCTGAGATGAAGTCTGGGTTTTACAGCCCGTACTTCATCGTGCCTCTGGATCTGCGTGTCTTGAATCAGCCCCTGCACAAGCTACCCTTCAAGATGCTCACGTAGAAACACATTCTCTCGTTTGTTCGCCCCAATGATTGGTTCTCAGCGATCGACCTGACAGACATGTACTTTCACGTCACGATTCCGCTTCAACACAGGCCATTCCTTCGTTTTGCGTTCAAGAGTCGGGCGTACCAGTACAAGGTCCTTCCCTTCGGGCTGTTGCGGTCCCCCCGTGTCTTTACCAAACTCGCTGAGACTGCCCTTGCCTCATGATGGGAAGTGGGCATTCACATTCTTAACGATAATGCTCATTCTGGCCCACTCACAAGAGCAGTTGTGCAAACACAGGGACCTGGTGCTTTGGCACCTCAGCCACCTGGGGCTTCAGGTATCTCAGGGCATCACAGGGCATCTCTTTTCCTGGTATGGAGTTGGACTAGGTCACTATGGTGGTGCGCCTTTTCATTGAGTGCGCACAGTCACTGCTGCGGTGCCTGAACATGTTCAGAGCCAAGACAGTGGTCCCACTGAAACATTTTTAGAGGCTCCTGGGGCATATGGCGTCCACAGCCACGGTCACACCACTCAGCCTGATACATATGAGACCGCTGCAGCCCTCTGCAGCACACACCATGTGGTTGTCACACCATCCTGCCGCCAAATCTTCAGCCCTTGGTTGGACATTGCTTTTCTACTGGCTGGGGTGCCCTTAGAACAAGTATCCAGGCACGTTTTTGTAACAATAGATGCCTCCAAGACAATGGGCAGGCAGCTCTGGGCTCCTGGTCAGGACCTCGGCATCTGTGGCACATCAAGTGCCTCGGACCTGATGCTCCTTGCGACAGCCCCTCCCTGGCAGATTCCCCTGAGGAAGGACCTTCTTTCTCAGAGACAGGGCACTATCTGGCACCCCTGCCCAGATCTTTGGAACCTCCATGTATGGTTCTTGGATGGGAAGCAGAGGACCTGAGTGACCTGCCCACAAAGGAGGCAGACCCAGCCCTTTCTTTGCTGTTTCCTGTTCACGCCTTGCGCATTTACGTTCAGAAGCTCTGATCAGCTCTTTGTTTGCTTCGGAGGGCGGCAGAAGGGAAAGGCCCTCTCCAAACAGAGATTGGCCCACTGAATAGTGGAAGCAATCGCCTTGCCGTACCGAATGCCTGTGTCCTTCTGTGTGTTGGGGCCCACTAGCTAGTGGGTGGGAGGACAAGCTTGTTGTCTTCGCTTGCATTGCTTCCCCCCTGGGATAGGGGGACATAGGCATTTGTATTCCTTCGCAGCGGTTTTCCATTCGTGAACCCTGCGTTGATTCCTCCAGCACCCATCGGCAAGCAGGCTCAGCAGAGGAGTCTCACGCCATGCCCAGTACTTGTGTATATGCCACAGTCAACCCTTGTACTGGGCTAGGTGCTCCATGTGTAGTGATTTCCCTATTGGTAATCCCATGTGTATTCTCCATTATACTGTTTCCCTGTCAGTGAACCTGTGTCTTTCCATTGGCACTTTACTGCTGCCAGTCTCTGTGGACAGTGTGCCTTGTCAGTCTATACCTCATCTCCACATGTTATCTCCTTTAGCAGGGTGTGGTCTCCGCAGCACCCTTTCCCTGGAACGGGCACATTCCTCAGTGTTTCTCGTGGTTATACCAAGAGAGGAAGGAGACCTGTGCACTGTAACCCTCGTTCCCTGAAGGAGGGAACGGAGGCGTTACGTCCCCTTGCCACAAGCCTGATTCACCGCTGATTGACTGGGAAACATTTTGGCTCCTCAGCACAAACCTGAATGAAAGTGAGCTGCGGCCGGCTTTATATACCCGCTTAGGTAGGCGTGACTTGACGCGCAACTCTTTTGCCCAATGCATATTGGCTGTTTTCTTCTCGGGCCAATGTTCATTGGCATGTTTGTTTCTACTCGAAGGTGATAGGGCTTTCAAGCAAGACCCCATACATCAGTTCGTTGACGTAACGTCTCTGTTCCCTCCTTCAGGGAACAAGGGTTACATATGTAACCGAGATGTTACTTTCCACAGGTGTGTCTAAATACAAATTACATGAGCATAACATGCTTAAAAAGCAATTATTATATTAATATGTCAAATATTATTTTTGACAAGGTGCCAATAATCTTGTCCAGTCCATTTTTGAGTCTGTGTAAAATTTGATCAAGTTAGACTTTTCTTCTCTGTTTTATTGTGTTGTTCCAGTGCAAACAAAAACAATAAGCATGTGAAAATCATTTGCATACCAAATCATACCAAATCATTTGCAATTGGAACAATTGTTTGAGAGAAGTGTTGCATTTTCTGACAGAACTGCAAAGGTGCCAATATGTTTGGCCATATGTGTAAATGTAACTAATGCTTTAACAATTAATCAGTATGGGTGCACAAACACATTTTATTTGTATTAACGAGATTTTTACATGACCTCATGATGCTCCATGGTCATCACAACATCGCAACACTGATTATTTTACCAAAAAATCCTCTCTTATTTGCCCTGGGCACATCTAATTGAAAGCAATCTTGAAGCCTAGCAGAGTTCAGTTTCTTTGCTAATCCCTCACTGAGGAAAGCTCACATGGTCCCAATTACATTGTATACTGGTTGTTCTTGACTGCCTCTCTTTGTCTCCACTGCTCTTCTCCCTGAGTCTGGCCAGTGCAGGAGTTTATGTTATTAACTATGCACTACACAGTTCCTGCCTGTCATGGGGGACTGGAGATGTTATCTCAGATGCCTGGCGTATATGGTTACCTTGAAAATATTACATAAATTAGATTGGGATTGGCAATTTTCAGAATATGGAAGAGAAGACAAGGAAAAATGGAGACAGGCTTCAATGTAAAGAATGGGGAAAAAGGGCTCTGCTTGTGTTTGTTTTGGATAGAAAGACATTAGAGATGTGTCACTGACCAGCTATGGTAGAGTTCAGCACAGAAATGCTTGAAGTGTGCTCTAAAAGTGAAACAGTTCTTATTTTCACAGAAATTCCTATGGTCATGTTGCAGATAAAAGATTTGTGTGAGAATTGTGTGATTTTCCAACCTTTGTTTGCTTTTACAAAAAATTTACAAAATCTAGAAACACAAGTATGCACAAGTGATACTTAGGAGTCACTGTACATTCATAATGTGCTGAAATGTCATCTTAATCACTTGTTTTTTCTAACTTTATTATGGCGTGACGTGTCTCTGCAGATTCAGATAAGATCTCAACAAGATCTCAAACTGTTTTTTGGTCAGCAAAATGTCTGCAATTTAAATAATATCATGTTTTTCCAGTACCAAATTATCTGAGTGATGATATCCACATTCATTCATGTTATATACATATTGGTTATATATATGAACTTAGTCATTCATATATATGAAACATAGTCATGGCCAAAAATATCGGCACCCTTGCAATTCTGTTAGAAAATGCAGCTGGAAAAACACAAAAAAACAGAGAAGAAAAGTCAAACTTGATGAATTTTACACAGAACACAAAAATGGACTGGACAAAATTATTGACATCTTGTCAAAATTGTAAGAAATAATTGCTTTTATGGCACGTGATGCTCCTGTAATTTGTATTTAGACACACCTGTGGCAAGTAACAGGTGTGGGCAATATAGTAATCACACTGGTAACCAGTCAAAAAGGAGAAAAGTTGACTCAACCTTTGTGTTGTGTGTCACAATGAGCATGAAAAAAAGAAAGAAGTGTAAAGAGTTGTCTGTGGATTTGAGAGAAAAAATTGTGGGAAAACATGGACAATCTCAAGGCTACAAGTCTATCTCCAGAGATCTTAATATTCCTGTGTCCACTGTATGCAATATCTTCAAGAGGTTTATAGCCCATGACACTGTAGCTAACCTCTCTGGACGTGGACATAAGAGCAAAATTTATGAAAAATTACAACAAAGGATTGTTTTAATGGTGGATAAAGAACCCCGGATTAACTTCCAAACAAATTCAAGCTGATCTGCAGACACAGGGTACAACATTGTCAGCTCGCACCATCCGTCACCATCTGAATGAAAAGGGATGCTATGGTAGGAGACCCAGGAGGACACCCCTGCTGACACAAAGCATAAAAAAACAAGACTGGAGTTTGCCAAAACATATGGGAGAAAGTCACAATCCTTCTGGGAGAATGTACTGTGGACAGATGAGACAAAAGTCCTTTACCAAAAAGCTCTACATCATGGCACTGTTTACAGAAAAAGAAATTAGGCCTTCAAAGAAAAGAACACAGTCCCTACAATCAAACATGGTGGAGGTTCAAAGATGTTTTGGGGTTGCTTTGCTGCTTCCGGCACTGGATGCCTTGACTGTGTAAACGGTATCATGAAATCTAATGATTACCAAAGAATTTTGGGACGCAACATAGTGGCCAGTGTCAGAAAACTACACCTCCACCAAATTCAATTTAAATTCAAATTTTATTTGTCACATGCAAGATCATACACAGTACAACATGCAGTGAAATGCTTTGCACGACCGTCTTACAGAAACAAAAGTAAAAAAATCTAAAAAATTAAAGATTTAAAGTAAAATAAGGTAAAAATAAGGATATACATGTAAACATTTAAGATTTAAAGTTATTAAAGTGTTTAAAGTGTGCAGTATTTTACAGAATATGTATATAAATATATATGTACAGATGTATGAAAATAAACAGTGCAGGTAGTGCAAGTTT
>JAZGTI010018664.1:0-11508 GCA_036877585.1 Botia kubotai
AAAACAAGAAATTTTCAGGTTCCTTTACAAGTCTGTTGTAAATAATGGTATGCGTCATATTGCGCCTCACATCAATGACTAACCTGCATCTCCACGTATGTATGTGGGAGGTTGTATTCAGGGGGAAGCTTGCGGTCGTTGTTGATGAGATGATCCAAAATAGAAGGGCTCAAAATTGGCTGCAGAGAAGAAACTTTGTTAGCTTATTAAATAGCTGCCAGGAATCTTAAGTTGTGGCCTGACCCCACAGCCTCACCTGCGTGTCCAGAAAAATGACTCTCTCCTGAGTGATGTAGAAATCAATTCCACTGCTCTGATTACCAGCTCTCTCCTTGATCTCCTGCGTCTGAGCTCTGAATACATACGCCCTGTTTAACAAATAATCCATGGCTGAAACAAACTAAGCAACTGAACAAGAACAATACAAAGCAAATAAACGAATACCAGACGATCATAGTAGGATGTTGATATTAGGAGGTCTTCTCACCTCTGGTCCTCCTCAGGGCTGTTAGCTGACAGAAGAGACATGACTGTAGATTTGCCTGTGCCTTGCAGACCAATGACTCCCACTACCAACATGTCCGTCTGGTCACGCAGATACTGAAACAAATAGTTCCACAATTTTTATTAGGCATTCAACATACATATACAAAACTGTAGTCAACATGTTATGCACACAGTGTCACATGGTTGACAGCAGAAAAACCTTAAAATTAAAAACCTTTTCTGTAACAAAACCTTAAGATTACAGGAATAAATATGCCCTTACCTCCATAGCACTGTCACACCAATTCATTTGGTCATCTACTAGCTTTATGCTGTGCTTCATCTTCTCAGGGGGGAGGAGTTTAGTTTGGCCAATCACAGCTTAAAAAAAAAATCACAGCAAATGTTATTTCAACAAAGAAAATATCAACCAGAAAGTACACCAAATACTTGCTATTCTTGATCAATTAGGGAGAAAAATGTGAGAAAAATAACTCACGATCAACAGCTCCACCAGCCCCAGCTGAGCCCATGCCTCTGTTCTGGATCTGATAAACGGGTTGAGTGGGCCGCTGTCCTTCCCTCTCCAGTTTGGCCGTTCCTGCACCTGAGGCTGATAGAGCAACATCAGGGGTACTTCCAGGTTTCCCTCCTTCCTCTCTGGGCTTAATAAGCATGATTGGCTTTTCCAAAGCTGGCGTTCCACTCACCGAAGCACTTGGTTTGGACTAAAACAATGTACATTCCTGTTCTTTAGCACAAATAAAACACAAGCCTACTCATAAACAAATTATTCACTGTTGTTTGTTTGTGTAGGTCACACATACTCTTTCTCCAGGTGGTTTGGCAAGAATAATGGGGGTCTTCTGTAAAAGAGGTCCCGTAGGTTCCTCGCTCCCATCCTGAAGATACATGATAACAATTATCATAACATTTGGTTTACTTTAAACTATAAGCTATTAACAATTAACAACCAATAAACAGAACAAAGACACTTTGTCTTAAACAATAGTGAGCTGACTACCTAGAAGAGCATCTTAGCATCTCATAATGCCTTATAATTCTGTGTAGGTTGACAGCTCACGTTCTGACACAACCAGCAGAAACTCACCCTGCGTTCACGGGGAACATAATCTCGATCACGGCTGGGACCGGACAGGTTTTGACCCGGCGGTCCTGGGTCTCTGTCTCGTCGTCGCCTTCTCCTCCTACCCTGTCCATACATGCCGGGCTGACTGTGACCGGACTCGGACATAACTGATTGCTCGATACTGTTGTAAAGTACTGGACCACGGACTATTTTCTGACTATGCTTGCAAAACTTAGAAAGCAATATTGTAACGTTTAAAACTAAACTTTAACATTCTGTATATCTACGACAATAGTATCATAGATTCGTTTTATAGTGTTTAATAGGTTTGGAACACTAAACATCAAAAAACATTATTCACTGATATCTGAAACGTTCGAATTTCCGTAACAAACCAATTTAACTAAACAACCGGACTTACAGAAACAAAAGCGGCTTGTATTATGCAATTACGTAGAAAATAGCTATAAATCACTAGCTTTTAAATCACTTAATGCAGCTAGGATGTAGTAGCAAATGAGGTCTAGAATACGGAAGTACTAAATGATACACATCCGAAAACATTCCGATGAGGAAACACAATATTAATTTTGGTTCCGGTCAGTAAGAGTCATTAAACGCGCTGGCGCATTCAGACGATTTCTAACGTATCTGCAATTATTAAAAACAAACGTATTATATGAAATTATATAATTATAAAGCCTACATTATATGAAATTGTATATTACACATTTTATATATTATATTGTATACTAATATATATTGTATAAAAAGACATTAGATATTTCTCCACGTCGCACGTCTATACGCGATTATCATCTGTGATTAATAAGTACTCACGTGAATTTCTGTTAATGCCACAGGCACAGCAATGGTTTGCGCAGTAGGCTCCGGACCAAGGGCGTTATGTTTTCATAATATCTCTGGAGCCACAAAGCGGACAAAGATAACGTTTTGGCCTTTTCCATACTTTTCCCCCAAAATTAAACACATCGAAACTTAATCAGAGCTAAAAAAACTAATAATTACGTTAACTTTTGGCTACATGTAATCCAGCCAGCAACTGCACTGATTTAAATTGTTTAACGGTTATGATGGAAATGAATTATAAATACCAAAAGTATTTTTTATTATAAAGGCATATTGCTGAAAACAAATACCATAATGTGAACAATAACATAAAACTATTTGAAAGTTTTTTTTTATATTTATAAATTACATAATAAATAGAGTGCTGCAAACAGTAAGCAACAATGAAGAGACTTATGTATTATGTAAACATTGTGCTTTTATACAATCTTTAGCTCACATATAATGTCACCCATTCCACTGATGATAAACCGGTGATTCGCCTTTGTTTATAATTTTATTTTATTAAAATGTTTTGTGGTCATTTCTTTGGTCATTTCCTGTTGTTTTGCATAACCATGTGATTTGAAATCCTTGAATGACAGACGTCCTGTATTTATGTCAATACATATGGTTCATACTATATTATATATGTTTTTAATTATGTTCAGCAGTAACTTGTGCAACTATCATTTTTAAGTAAATAAATTATTCTAAATTATTCTTTGAAATTATTTTAATAAAATGAATTGCTATCACTCTATGGTCGTTCATGGTCATAAGGCTCAATTTTAACTGACATTTTTGACATTTAGACATTTTTGTTACAAGGAAAAGCGTTCATTGATTAAAATTTTCAGCAAAAGCCACTTTATTTATGAAATCTTCCATTCTTATAGATAAGAAGGATTTAATTGTGTTTTGACACTGACATACTACCTGTAGATAGGGTGGGGAGACTGGGGACACCACACCTGGTCACATATGTAAACATGAGATTTGCATTCATTTGAAATGCACTAAACTAAATGACTGAACTAGCTATTACGATGTATTTGTGAAAATTATTTTTTAATATGTTATTAGAGAAAATTAACTGAATTGTCTGTCAGAAAAGCAAAGAAAACTATAATAATAGATCTAGATTAGATCTAGATTGTGTTTTCATTTCACCTCATCAGATATAATGTAAATAAGGTCAACAGCCTGGAAAAATGCAAACAACGGGAAAAAAGTTTGACTAATGGTTAAGATGATGTATTACCCAATTGCCTGCAGTAAGATTTTGAAGTAAAATCTCTGAATTATCATGTCAGTGCAAATTAAAAGGGGATCTTAATAATACAGTAAAGTCTTAATCATACAGAGTATACCATCACTTTTAATGCATTCAAGTTTATTTATATAGCGTTTTTATTCATAATTAATAAAATGATTAAACAATGATAATTAACACAATGTAAAAAACGCATTCCATGTATATTTTCATGATATTGCAAGATTTTGGTAAGTTTAGAATGTTTGAATGTTTAGAAGCTTTAAAGTCATATGATGGTATTTGACAGAAACCACAAATATAATCAGGACAAAAAAAATCTTATTTGCAATTTACAAAGTACATTGAGATCAGATCATTTCCATAGATTTCTGAGCAACCATCTGTCTTTCTTCACATTTGTTTTATTAATGATGTACTTTTGGTTACTTGGTCAACAAAAGCACAGCATCTGCATGCCCCTAGGATGGACCTTAAAGGCATTATTAATTATCTTTTAAATATACCTTACTAAAATAATGACTATGTATATGTATATACATGTATATGACTTGTTTACCCCTGACATTGTTTATTCTGTAGAGAAGTGCTTAATAAAACAATATTGTATGACCCTGACATTATATGACTCATCAAATCAGTGTACAAGTATTATATAATGTTATATATTGAACTGGACCTAAAGCTTGTGTGTTTTCTATCAATACTAAACCATAAGATTGTTCATCTCTTCTGTGTTGCCATTAAAGTGTACCACTGCATGTCTGAAAAGAATGTGTATTAAAACAATAATGTTTTTGCGATGGTAATCACAAAATGTGATTTGGTAATCACAATGTCATAACGTGACACTCTCACATAATCTCACACTAATCTTTTTCTCAGATGAATAAGAGTTTAGGTGTTTATAATATTTGTTATTAAAAAACAACTACTAATACCCCTGACCTCAATCGCCCCCTAACCAACCCCTCCCCCCCCCTCATTGCTTCATATTAGCTCAAAAATAAAAGTATTGGGTGCTACACCCCTGGACTCTGAATCCCTTTTAAACTTTGTGACTGACACCTTTTAATTTATTTGTTTGTTTTTTTAGAGAACATTATTAGGTACGTTTGTGCATGTTGTTTTGCTGGAATAGGCAAATGATTGTTTGTTCCCCAGCTGAACTGATAGTGTGTTAGTGAAACAATAGTGTTGTTTGTTTTTACAATATTCCTTTGTTCATAGGGGATTATTAAAATGTTTCAGAATACAAAAATAGAATCTTGGCTTTCATTTTCTGGGTGTGGCCTCTAAAATCATTGTCATTAATATTTGTGCTACATTTAAAGAGGAATTTAGCTTTACATTGATAAAACCATTACTATATATATATTTATAAAATCTGATATGTGATTATATATGTCATGTGTAGGCTTTCCTTTTCCCACTACAGATAAAGATTCCATTCTAAAGAATAAAGGTCTACTAGCTGTGTTCTGACACTTACATCATTTACCCTGAGAGAGGCTCGGGACACGCATACAGGGCACCACACCTTACATATGTAAACACCAAATTTGCATTCATTTGAAAATGCAGCGTTAAACAATTAAATTAACCTTGATGTTTGTGAAACAGACCTTTTCATGTACTTAAAGAAGGTATCAGAAAATAAAAAAATTAAGATACACAGATCTTAATTATGTTTTCATTTGTGAGCCACAACATTCAGAGTAAGGTCCATTTTGTAAGGTGTACAAGGCATAAGTGTTAAATTTACTACGAATATATCATCCAACTGCCTGTACATCTGCATTCTGTACTGTCTGACAAGTACATACACTTTACTGTAAAACAAGTTAACTCAAAATATCAGTTATTAGTACCAGTATATCAAGTTACGTTTTTACAAACCTAACGAGAACTGATTACAAACAAGGCATGTTTCAAAGAAACATAAGTACAACAAAAGTAGTTAAAAATGCTTTTGTTTAGTGTCCAGTTTTGCTATAGAGGATATTTTCTTGGCATTCTGCTTAACAAAAGATATTAGGAAGTTTTTGTGTTATGTTAATAAGGCATCTTTTTTCCATGCTACATGTTCTCATACTGCAAATAGGATGCAAGCCACACCTTCTAGTAAAACCCTTTATAAGATCTGACATGACCCAACCATCATTCTTTAACTGGACCAGCAATGGCACTGCAATGCATCATTCTGCTGCTCATCAGCGTGTTCCTCTCCAAAGGTACAGTGTCCATTATTGACATTAACCATTAACAATATTTTCATATTAACATACTGCAATAATATTCATAAGTAATTAATATAGTATTCATATTTGATCAACACTTAAACAATATATAAATGTTTGCTTAATTTTGTCTTATTTTTCTCATCATCTTTTAGCATTGGCACTGAAATGTTATGGATGTATACCGGATTCATTGACTGGAAACTGCACGGATGTTGAAATTACATGTCAGTCTCAGTGTAACGCCATTACCACAACTGCGTATGCAGGTAAAAGTAATAGAGACAAGAGAAAAATAATCTGAAGGTGAATAATAACACGAGGAGAGTGCTTTGAGGGGTTTGATACTGATGTAATTGGTCAATCATCAACATTTTATGTTGATCTTCACAGGTGACTTTAAACAAAATCAGAGCATGAAGATTTGTGCTGATTCGTTTGCATGTTTCAATGGGAGTATAAACTATGGAGAGAGCAAAGTGACCCTCAACACTCAATGCTGTAGCACAGATCTCTGCAACAGACAAAATGCACCAGGTACTATGAACGCATGAGATCATTGACCAGGAGATATTCCAGCTTCTCTGTTGCGCTGTTTCATAACCATTTTATAGTCACTATTTCATATTATCTTACATTTCATTAAAATCAGTAGTGCTTAAATATTTTGCATTAATGGGATATAATATCACTTTGCCTGTTTGCCAGTTGCATTTCTGCATGTGGTACCCAATGTATTAAGCAATGCATTTAGTCAAGGCTTTTCATATTTGCATTCAATTTAGAATTCTATTTCATTAAATGTAATTCATCTAATCACTTCTACAGAGTTGCCACGCCGACCCCCTAATGGGAAGCGCTGTTTCACCTGTGATAAGACAAACTGTACGAAGGTTTTGCCTTGTGAAGGTGATGAGACCCAATGCTTTACTACATCAGGTAATGACAGACAACATCTATTTAAAATCTAATGTGATTTTTGATACCTTGCGCAAATGGTAGTTTGCCTGTGTACGCTTGTTTTAAGTCTTTTAATTTCACACCAAATCTGCTTTTACTTTTAGCTGAGACAGATGGCAAGAAGACGACTTTAAAGGGCTGTTCAAGCAAATTCTTCTGTGGGAGCGAAGGATTTCAAGCACTGGGGCGTAGTGCGAGTGTTGAAATGAAATGTTGTGTGGGAAACCTGTGTAACAGTGCCCACCGCATCAGGGTTTTCCTCATGTCGCTGGTACCGCTAATCTCTCTACTGTTCTTCTAAGAAGTGCTCTGTTTTAGATCTGCTAACTCATTCCATTGATAGAGCCTTACAATGTAGATGTAAATGCTCTGCTTAGTAAATGTAATTTTTTTAATAGTTATAATTGTAATGCTTCATTTTTTTAAATGGACTACATTGTTAATATTAAGAGTTATTGTTTATGTTATATTTGTTCCATTGTCATTTTAAATAAAAATCAATTTAAGATTTTTTTTATTTTTGGGGTGAAATCCTGTACACAATATAGGTTATACAGTTTATCAGTGCTTTTTGTCAATACCCTACACTTACACAATTATTAAGTCTAACATACTATAATTTAAGTTATTAATAACATAGATAGTATTCATACTGTTGTTATTTTGTTTTGATATAGTTTCATTAGTTTCATATCAAATTCATTGATACATTTCTATTAATATCTATATATTATGTTAATAAACCTGCTCTTCCTGACCTGAGCTTTTTCCTCCTGCCTAAACTATGCCCCTAAAATTCAATCAGATCTGTGTGACAAACTTTGTGATAAAACTATAGCTGAGACTAAAATTCGGGAAAAAAAGAATGCCTTAACGTTATGGCATAATAACATTACATAACACTTGTCATATTTTCTAGTTATAGCAGCCTAGCTTAAAGCATAAGAGCAAAAGAAGCAGAAGATTCCGACCAGAGCCATCTGTAAAGCCACGCCTCCTCCAATAGTGCGCGAAGGTATGCAAATACGTGGTCTGACTTGAGGCTTGAGGACATCCTATCATTGCATTTGTACCGAACATTTTTATGATGCGTCTGAGCCTTCCACAGAAATATATAAATACTTAAATATATTTATACCACTTTACTTTGCCTTTAAGATGAGAAGAGACTTTTAACCAGTGTAACAAAAAATGCTTTGGAAAATACCGCACACTCCCTTCGAAGTCACATCAGTCACAACAGCCACATACCTGTCAACAGGAAGAAAATGGCTCCCTCTAATGGTGAGAATACTGTATGACACCCTCACTTGCAGATACGGTGTATTTTTTGTACAACATAGAAAATTACGTGCTTCCAATTTAAGCCAAGCTGTTTTTTCCATATAATGAAAGTGAAAGGTGACCACTTTATTGGTGGAATAAAGTACTTTGATGGTTCTTGTATGAAACGTTTTTTGTCTGTTTTGACTTTTACTTTGTCCTATGCCTTAGGCCTAAAACAGCTCATATTTACAACTCATATTTGTCATATTTTATGATATTGTCAATACTTACTCATTTTTTTAATTATCATTATACACACACACACACACACACACACACACACACACTCACAGTTCTTTAACATGTTGGCAACACCTTTTTGAGGTATCGATTTCAGCATGTTTCATATTTCACTGCATTGATTCGTTCCAGGCTTGGGAATGTAAGGTAGTGTCCACACACTTACCTCAGTCTGAGCACAGATCAAAATGGCACGATCTCTTCTCTTTATTCTGATGGGTACACTTTTCTACGAAGGTAATACATTTTTTTCCCATTCTGACATAAAATGCTTATCTTTATGTATGCTCAGTTACTGGGAGAATTACGATGCAGCAGTGACTGTATGGTATAAATGGACGATTACTGAGCAATCTTAGTACCACCAGACTTGATAGACTATCAACTCACAATTCCAAAACATTTGAATCCTAGCATACTACTCCTAGAAACGCTTAGTATTTTATGAAACGTTACGCTTTCTATAACATTTAATTGTACATTTAATAAGAATAACTGCGACACCAAAAAAGTATTTTTCTATTATTTCAGTAAATTCTCTGACCTGCTATCAGTGCATACCTGAGACATCTGTCAGATGCACTGAAATTAAAGTTGAGTGTGCTGATCAGTGTGGCACTATGAAAACCACATCTTATATGGGTAAGAATCACTGCAGAGTAAACATTTGAAATTTTATATAAATCCTCCATTATATAGAATCTATAATTCTATATATGGAACCTTTACAGTCTTTCTGTTCAAATTTTTACTGTAGGAAACAACAAGCTGACCGACATGGTCATGAAGAACTGCTCATTACCTCAACAATGTGTGACTGCATCTGTAAACTTAGGAGTTACAAAAACGATCATCAGCAATCAGTGCTGTGATACCAACCTGTGTAATAACCAGAGTGAAATAGGTACATGCATTTTACACCGTAGGAAAAAAGATGCAGAGTGACGGTACATTGGAAATAAGTTTAATTGTCAATTCAGATGGTATTTATCAAAAGTTACAGTACTGGTGTCTTTATTCTTATTGTAACTTTATGCATTTTTCATAGAATCACCAAAAAATGTCCCAAATGGCTTGATGTGCTACACCTGCAACGGAGGGGATTGCTCTTCAACTTTAGCTTGTGTTGACAGTGAAGATCATTGTATCACAGCCACAGGTACAGTAACAAACAAACAAGACAAGAACCATGTCTAACAATATACTAAAAGCATTTCACAATGTACAAAACATATATTTAGAGTTTTTAGAATTAGAGTTTTTTTAGGCATTAGGTTTATCATTAGTTTTAGATGTGTTAGTGTTAGGAAAGGTTCAGGTTTGTTAGATTATATTGAAATTAAAATATAGGAAACTTGCCAATATTTTGCTTAATTAAAGGTCAAAGTATGCTATGTTTTTGACAAAAAACAGATTTTAAAGGATAATTTTACATAATTTATATAAAGTAAATGTGAGCGTTTTCTCAGCTTTAGAAATCTTTAAAGAGGCAGTTCTCATGAAAGTTACTTTGATGTACAACTGTGCAAAGCAACCCACACAATCAGTGTCCCCACCTCTAGGATACACCTAAAGCTACTGAAACCAATATCCTGTAACCTGTTACCTGACATGGAACCATAAATTTAAAAAGCATAAATTCAGCTGCATTTGATAGTTTATAGTTGTTTAAAAATTGAATGTAGTTATTTAATAACTGTTTACCGATCATTTCCTTATTTGAACCAGGTTTGTGTTTAACAATGTTTCCAACATATTATGACAATAAAACATCTACTTTTCTTGTTAAGTCCCTATGATGTCATTCTGACATCATCGACATGGTATTTAGAATCTTGTTTGTACACACCCCTACAGGCAATGAAACAGTTTTATATTACTAATGCTCAGTGCCCTAAATAAGACTATATTTGTGTCATACGGTAATATCATAATCCAATAACAATACAATACATAATTATGTACGGTAATATCATAATCCAAAATACATTTCCTCTCAGAACAGCAGAATGACTATGATCAAACTATCCACAGTTGATGGTGATGGACAGAAGAAGATGATGATGAGAGGATGCGCCACCAGAAGTTTTTGTAGAGGGGAGCTGTCCACACAGATGGGCCAGTCCAGCATAACGATGGGTCTGACCTGCTGTAGAGGAGATCTTTGTAACAGTGCTACAGCTGTCCATCAAAGCTGCCTGTTTCAAATGGGGCTGCTGCTCTATGTTATTCTACAGGCATCATTTTGAACTTTGTGGTTTTCATGGTTCTTTACAAGACTCAGTCTTAACTATACAAACATATATATATTTTCCTGCATAGTTGTTTTATAATTCAATGTTGTTAATGCTGCTGCATATGAAAATATAGAACACATGAGCATTGTTGCATTAGTGTGCTTGTTAGGTTTTTGTATTCGTTTATTATTTACTGAAACTTATAAAGATAATGTTTGCCTCTCTCATGTGATTTAACAAGACCATTTTAATTCTGAAAAGATATTTAAAAAGAATAATGCAAACCAGGGGCGTCAAGACTCAGCTCCTGGAGGGCCAGTGTCCTACAGACTTTAGCTTCAACCCTAATTAAACACACCTGATCCAGCTAATCAGAGTCTTCAGGATCACAAGAAACTTCCATGCAGGTGTGCTGGAGCTGGCTGGAGCTAAACTATGCAGGACACTGGCCCTCCAGGAGTTTGACACCCCTGATGTAAACAATGGGTGGTTGTTGTACTCTATTCTTTCAATAAATTACATAGATTTGATTGTCAAAAATCAATATTTACAATTAGTGTTGTGTCCCAGAGCAGCTAGTTCCTGCGAAACTGATGTGTAACTATGTACATGTTTAGTGATATTTTCCCTTCATGATTGTTAGGATTTAGGTTTCTGGATGGAATTTAGTTTCAAGGCATTAAAATGGTTTTATAAATCCTTTATGCCTTGAGCCTCTAAATTGTCTCGGACAAAGAAAATGAAATTGCAGCCTCCGACACCCTCAAAGTATCTCTTTAGGTTACAGTTTTTACATCTTTTTGT
>JAZGTI010018665.1:0-11508 GCA_036877585.1 Botia kubotai
GGACGGATGCCACCCACACAGCCTCACCATGGTCAGTTCGCCTTGACAAATGGGGACCCACTGCACTGCCATTCCTACTTATCCGGATATATCTCTCTACTACTACGAGCGGAGCCCTACCCAACTTCTCGGTATGGCAGTCAATGCATGCAGCCCAACAACATCATGGGCATCGAGAACATTTGTGAACTGGCAGCCAGGATGCTGTTTAGTGCGGTGGAGTGGGCTAGGAATATTCCCTTCTTCCCAGACCTTCAAATTACCGACCAGGTTGCCCTTTTGAGGTTGACCTGGAGTGAGTTGTTTGTGCTGAACGCTGCTCAGTGCTCCATGCCGCTCCATGTGGCTCCACTTCTGGCGGCGGCTGGGCTCCATGCCTCCCCCATGTCTGCGGACAGAGTGGTCGCCTTTATGGACCACATTAGGATCTTCCAGGAACAAGTAGAAAAGCTCAAAGCTTTACACGTTGACTCTGCTGAATACAGTTGTTTAAAGGCCATCGTTCTGTTCACTTCAGGTGAGTTTTCATTTTCTAAAACATTCTAATCAGTTATTTTATATTTCGGTGTTTGAAGAGTAAATAAACGTTGACACATTTTTTAAATCAATAAAAATCATTTGTGTGCCAATTTCAGGCTTTGTTATATTTTGAAAACATATGTCTTAATAGATACGTAAATGTTAAGCTGTGATAAATTCAGGTGAACGGGTAAAATCAGGAATAATTTTGCCTGTGGCCAAATGTTTTTAAAAGCATAAAGGCATTTTCAATAACACAGGCTCCTACAGTTCAGTTTAACACTTGATGGATGCGATAAAAGTTAGATGGTGAATGGTAAATATTACGTGACTGTTATTAAATGTGACAAAGCTTTAAAACGTATTTATTAAGGGGAAAATAATTCCCGGTTTAAGTTTACTGAGCGAACACTCCTCTAAATAACGTCCTGGTGTAAAAAGGATAAAAAGAATGTAAATATAAATAATGTCAGAAAATAAACCCTTTAAATAAATGGAGCCAAAATTCCCGATTCACACACAAGCTGTATTAGTTTTACAATACATCTAGATAATATGATGTAGAAGGGCAATCAATTATTTGTATTTATTTGAAATGACAGACATTAAGGATGTCATGCTGGGGGTGGGGGTGTGGGGGGGCGTGAGGCTCGTAGGAAAGGGAAGAAAGGCCTAATGCTACACATCTACACATATTACAGCCCAGCTTTACGACGGAACAGATAGTTGAAATTGATAGATCTCTCAAGTCATGATAAATACCGATGGCCTCGTTTGTTTAATTGTGTTTTATTGCGGCGGTAGAATTTTTTTTGTGCGTTGTTAGGAGGCTCGCAGTTTCTTCCTTGTTTTGTTAGGATGATCTGGGGATCCAAGACACACGCTGGACTCGTTCCAGAGCAGGGTCACGACCCTGACTTCCGTACTTTATTTGTGTATCACAGAGCTAAACCGAAAAAGTTTTAAAGATGTAAAACTTAATAACGAATATATTGTTTTGGAAATTCGTGATTGGAAAATCTTCAGTGCCAATTGCATCATTATGTTTGCCCCCTCACAATACAAATCCAAATATGCATGTTTCATACAGGTAATATGTATAACAATGAATAATAAATTAATCGAAACCCAAATAAAAAATTTCGGAGTAATGGGACTCCCGTGTTAAAAGTGTTTAACGTGTTAAAAGTTTGTCATGTAGGTCAGCGTTTCGCAATCACCTTACTGAGTTGAAGTTCGGATTTTCTACTTTCTCCCCTTGTGTATAGGTTGTTGTCTTTATTTAAAAATAGCCAACTGGCAATATGATTTAAAAACGTAGAACTTGAGGGTGTTTTAAGTCACTGTAAATGACCTAAACACTTGCATTTTGTCATTCTATTTCTCGACATGCTTTTGAAGAGTGTTACCAATGTCATTCCGTATTCTTTTTGCAATAATAACACGACCCACATGCTGTTAAATTGGCCTTTTTATTGAGACTGCAAGCATCAAGATTTAAAAGATTTATAACAATTTTTAACAAGTATACTGGAATGCTCGCTCCCTCAGCTCTTTGTTATATAAATACGGGAACATCCACAGAGTGTAAACGGTTTATGTGCTGGTATACGATATGCGAATTTGAGCACACAGCCGTAAGCAAAATGAAGTTACCTGCGGGGCCACGAATTATTATTATTATTATTGTTATTTATTGTTTTATTTTGTTCAAACCATGGATGTTTTGTGTTTTATTTGCATATGTAGCAACGTTAAATTATATAATGTGTTGATCCAGGTATTCAGTGAATGCAATAAACGTTTTGATTTTCTCTTCATATCTTGCAGATGCTTGTGGCTTGTCAGATGTGGCCCATGTGGAAAGTTTGCAAGAGAAGTCCCAATGCGCTCTGGAGGAGTACGTTCGGAGCCAGTATCCCAACCAGCCAACTCGATTTGGGAAGTTATTACTGCGCTTGCCCTCTCTCCGTACAGTCTCGTCTTCGGTCATAGAGCAATTATTTTTCGTCCGATTGGTAGGTAAAACCCCAATTGAAACCCTCATCAGGGATATGTTGCTGTCGGGGAGCAGTTTTAACTGGCCTTACATGTCGATTCAGTAGACAGAAGGAATGATCAAAGTGGCTGTGACTACAGTAGTTAGTGCTTCTTTTGTAGAAGGAAACGGCTGTTACACGAGTTTACTTTCACGAAGAAAGACTTTCATAAATGACTGTGAATTTTAAAATTGAGACATTCAGTGAACCCTCGAAATCCAGAGATTGCTCCCAGTGTCATTCTGAACAGTCTGTTCTAATGTTTTTGTTGTTGTTGTTGTTGTGTTCTTTTGTAAAAAAAAAAACAAAATAAAATATAATAAAAACAAAACTAAGAAATAAATAACCCACTAAAATTAACACAAAAGAAAAAAGACAAAAGAAAAATAATTCAAGGATTTTGATCGTCCATTCTGGGATATCAAAACTATAAAGTGCATCTTAGCGGCAATTTGGAAAGATAAAGAGAGAAGAAAAAGTTCTTTTTTTCCAAATATTGTCCTGTGTCCATGTATCTATAGCTGCTTTTTGTAATTTTTTTGTTCCTCTTTTCTGGTTCCAAACCGGCCTATGTGATTCTGTAGTATGCAGTTGATGTGTTTTTTTTTTTTGTATTTTGTTCCTAATAACCATGACTTCTAAAACAACTGAGTAATGTAAAGACGTTCCTCGAGAATTAAAACTAAAACCACAGCAATATAGGATATACCTAATGCTGCAAGCGCACTTACTCTGTTGAAGTCCCTAAATGAACAAAAGTAGGGATTATTTCTTATGATCAACTTAAATTTTCACAAAATGTCAGAGTACTCGTAATGCAACGTGTTACATTTCATGCTATTGTTCTACCTATAACAGACACCCCCGAGTCATTCCCCAAAATGGATGCAGGAGCAATACTACACTCTGCACATCTCTGTCGTTTAGCTATACGCGTCTCAAAAGTGTTTGCAAGATGTAATTGTACAATTTTTGTTTTTTGAGAGTTATGACCTGTCTCCATGGATTTATATTGGGTTTCGTAGATGGTCGTCGGGTTGTAATGCAAACAATAGAACAAAGTGCTTTACAGCTAAGAAGACCCACACATAATATTTTAAAATGTATTACGCCGGGCCACCTTAGGTAGCGCCCATGCGGATTCTCGCTAAGTGTTTTTTTTGCCACAGTAAACTGTATTTTGAACGTGGGGAAATGTTGGGTCATCGTTCTTTTAATGATAAAGCAGCAGTATTAACAAGACGTCCGAATAAATGTCCCTCAACACCTAAAGCATAAAGTGCCTGTACAGCGCAAATGTGTTATTAACGATTACTGAAGTCTATACACCATGGGGAACACGCTTAGAATTTACAAAGTCTTATAATTGTTGATTTCACTTGAGGAAGAAAAAACAAGTAGAGGCAGTATTCTTGTAAATATAGGTCAATTCATTTCAAGGACTTTTCTTTATACAACGTATATGTGATTAAGAAAAAAAACTGTGGTTGCCAATTTTTTCGGTAATACAAATGTCTTCAAATGAGTGACAGACTTAGCTAGTAGCACTGAAAGTTCTGTTTGTAATGTATATACATATTAAGACAAATGTTTTTTCTTCCTTTCTTTTTCATGTATTTAGACTGTGAATGCATGGCCACAGGTCGCTAACCTATTTTACCTTTGATATATATATAAATGTAAATGTTTTTGACTGTATAGATATAATCTGTGCATTCAGTACACTAGCCCTTGTATTTAAAAAAAGAAAAAAAAAATTGGAAAAAAAAAGTTCGACGATAGGTTGACACTTAACAGGGTGAGCTGGTTTGGAAAGGGGTGGCTATTTTGACTTGATGTTCTGCTCCTTTTCGGTCTGTAACAGATGCCTTGTGTGTGTATGTGTGAAAGCTTGCAATTTTGTTCTTGTTTTGAGGCTTTTCTTCAACACACAAGACACCATGTTGTGATTGGATAAAAAGGGATCATATTGTGTAGTTGATTGGACAGTTGATTTGGGCTGTTCTTATGCCACATATGGACCAGTGAATGATACATGATTGTAATTATAAACAGTTTAAACTGACCCACGTTTTTATATAAATATATAAAATATATTACTGCAGGGTATTGATAACGTATAGATACTTTTTTATTATTATTGATTATTATTATTAATTGCAAGTGATATACGTGAGTGTGTGTGGAAGTTTATAGTTGAAAACAATTCTTGTTTGTTTGTGTTAGCTTATTGTAAACAAGCATTCTGCTGTAAATTTGTTCTTGGTATTAAATTATAATTTATGAATTTGAAATCAAAAAGCTTGCAATGTTTTGTTATTTATGATTAGCGGACTAATATGTCTGTCTGTTCTATCGAACAAATAACTAATGCCATATCTTAAACTGCTGAAGGCTGGATGTCGTGCGCGTGTGTGTGTGTGTGTGTGTGTGAGAGAGAGAGAGAGAGAGAGAGAGAGAGAGAGATGGAAAGAAAGAAATAAGTGTGGGTTGCGGGTTTAAGAATGTCTCCGAGGTTTGGCATGGGAAATTGTCCAGGTTACATTGGCCATGTTAACACACGTGCAAAGTGGAACACTTTAAAATGAGAATGCACGCTCTTGATTTACTTTCTAATTCCTGTTTTTTACAAGTTAACTTTCATCCATATTTGATAACACAATAAGGAAACGCCATGTATCGTGTCACCTTTACTGACCTCGGTATAGAGTGTGTGTAGACGAGGAGGTTCAAGCTCGTTGACTTGTTGGGTATCGCTTACTATTTAAATATATAAAATCTTCTTAGAGCAGGTACTGGCACGTCCGAAGTCGTGATGAAAGGCAGCATTGGACATTCAATACATGAATACATGTCAAATGAAATGCCATCTTGTTGCAAACGTGACAAATGACATTAAATGCACTGCTTGGTGTATACTCGCAATTCTAAGACTACCCCGAAAACAATACTTTAAATGCCACATTTGGAACTATCTGTTAGATGACACCATGCGTGTGAAGTTATCCCGTAAACCTTGCCTTCAACTTGGTGTCTTATTAGCTGAGTCAATATGGCGTCTCACAATCCAAAGCAAGCTACGGCTCCCCGGAGCAAAGCCGCGTCTTGTAATAGAAACCACATTGCTGGGAGAAAAGACCCCCTCAGTCGACACCGAGGGCCTAAAAATGTTCAGACACCAAACTTTTTTGTCAAGAGTCCTAAAAATCAATGAGATATACTTGATGTTTTCATCGCCACCGTAATAAAACTTAGTTTCTATACGTAGGGTTATCTAGCCCAATTAACAAGACCACTGCTACTCCTAAATTTCTTCAGGAAAACAATTAATCTCCAGATCTCGTTTTAAACTGCTACTTATGAACGTTGAGAAAATAAAACTCGGAGAAACTATGTTACACCATGTTATAGACTCGGGACAGGCAGACTGAGATGCTGTAACTTGAAGGCGGTAGATCACATTGCAAATTTCTTGCGACAACGGCTGTTTGTTCAAACTGTAGTATTATTGTTATTATTATATAAGTATTATATAAATATTATTCACCACTAATAATAATAGTAATACGTGTAAAATTATATAAAGCTAAATACGTTTTATTTTCCGTGTAACTTAAGTAGATTGATTATGAGTTTATTAATTCATTTATTTGTGTGTTTTCCAGTGGTTTAAAGATGAGGAAAGCTGTAGCGCAATATTTTTAAGTTTGTTTAGGGACTATTGGTAAGGGCCTGTTAGATGACCGGAAATGATTGATGGATGTTTGTTATTATTTTAAACTTTGTCCAGGATGTACGTTTAATGGGAGCGCTAATGCACCTAGTTGAGGAAGGCTTGTAATTAAGACACTGCTAGGAAAACTCTTAACTACCCCAAATACTATTGGAAGTTGCTTAATGTTTTAATTGACATCACCTACCTTTAGTTTACATTCCGGTACGTAGGTATCCCATATACGCAAACTTAGTTATTGTGTTTTGTTTTCTTTTTCAGTAAAGCATTGTTAGTACCTTAGTACTTTTTGCTTTGATAGGCTTACCAGAGCAGGTTAGTAGTAATTTGGATCATGGCTTCACAGGCATGATTTTAGTTGACACAGCGTGTGTTGAGGCTGAACTCTATAATTTGCACTTCTGTTCTTTTATTAGCGTTGGACAACGAACTAATGAGGTCTCCCTCAGTACAATGTCACTTTTATTTATTTCTTCGTGGAAAAAGTACTGTGGGATAAGACTGGCCAACCGAGCAAACGGATTTTAGCTGCTTCACCGTTGGTTAACTGCATATCTATAGCAAACAATTTAAACTCGGCGAATAAAACGTATAGATGCACTTGCAGGCGCGATGCTTTGTTTCGTGAGGGCTTTATTGTTCCGCTGATGTAAATTCGGTAAAACTACCAGAAGAACTGTGTTTACGGTCACGGGCTGCGGAATTGCAGGGTTTCCGGCTTCGAGCAATATTGAGACTGAATTGCCGAAGCTGATAAAGATAATTAATATAAAAAGTTAGCACATAATTAAATGAGTCAACAGATCCATTGATGCTAATAAATTGCTTGTTTTAAAGGTTGTCGGCCTACGAAAAAGCATTTAAAATCAAATCATGATAATGACCTCTCGTGGCCCAAGTCTTACCCTGCTATGACTTGTGTGTGGTTGGGGCGATCGGTCATACATCTGTTAGACTCCTTAGCAAAAGTCATCATAGATAGGCTATCGTATTCTCGCTTGTGTTGTTCATATGATGAGCTCAACGAAGGAAGAGCCAGCAATTGGTTTCCATGGCGACTTCCAAAGAGCAGCGATAATAAGCAAAGCATAGACCCCCACTCCCTTAGAAAAAAGACAATTTAACGTCTGTGTTGTTCCTCCACGTCACTTGAGTCTCACCATATTTGTTTCATAATATTTATGGCTCCTCGTTAGATTCAAACGTGAATGTAGACAGGGTCTGTCCATAATTTAAGCCCTCGGAATTATATATTTTTTATATGTGTAAAAACTCTCGCCAAGATCTCAGAGTTTTTGCTTTTTAAGTAATAATGAGGTACTTTTGGGGAACTTACGCATGACGTCATCTGTCATTTTTGATGCACATTGTGTAAAACAAATTTGTGTGGCCTAGACTAACACACAAGCAATTGTATATACATCTTTTCAGTGTTTTAAGTACACACTTTTGCACTGTCGAAATTTTCATATATTAACCATTTCAAAATTTTGCCAAATGCGTGATAGAGTGAATATGGCTTGCTTTTAAATCCCTCAACTAAAGCATATTGCGCCATATTACTCAAAACGTACTTACTTAAATGCCTAATTGCGATGTATGTCTCTTTTTGCCTACCCGTCTTTATTTTAAATAAAACGCTTTGAAATAGACTTGCTGCATTCGGCTCGGTGGGTTCCTCTCTCTAAATGTTAGAAAATTGTGCCATCTACCCGCTATTCACAGAACTGTCACTTCCAGGACCTTCCGAGACCTTGAGCCAACTTTAACACAAAGAGAGAGACTGAGGGGGTTGGTGCGATGCCTCGAAATAGTCTGTTCAGCCAGGGTAAAAACAAGCATTTAATCAATATCACGAAATATTTTAACTTCGTATATTAATGTGGTTTAACTTACAGTGTAATAGAGTCCCAGTCGAACAAGTTTTACTGCTTAACATGTCGGTGAGACGAGGGATTACACCATTGCATATGCGAGCAATTGCACCATATATGTTTAAAAAACCTATTTCAAAACACTCTCTGTTGCTTCACGCGAAACATAACGTGTCAAACCCTCGAGGGCGTTTAAAATTCTAAATGTTATTTGTTTAATGCGAAATTAGATCTCTTTATGTTCTATGAACGGACTTAATATGGAAGTATACTATAATAACGCTGACACCAGAATTTCCAGTGTCACGCATGCTGTTCTTAAATCGTCCTGTTTAACAGACAGACACATTTTTTAATTCAAGTCCATAAAGTATGTAAAGGTGTTCCCCCTTCTTTCGTCGGTTGGCTGGGTGCAGAGGAGCAGGTCATGCACTGATCTTTAGCACAGTTTCAAACAGACGGGTTAATTCTCGCTCATTCATTAGTATTCCCAGTATAGGGGTTCCTCTCAGACATCTGTCCTGTATACCACACGTCTTTACAATGACGCCCATTCACCGTTTTTAAGAAAAACACACAATCCGAGCGTTTCGGTTTTCTTTCAAGCCCACTACGTTTTGGATACCTTCTTGCGCCAAACATCTTAAGTGTTCGGTTCATTTTGATGAATGGCCATTTATTTAATATTTTTTTTATCAATCCATACCCTTGGAAGTTAATAAACTAAATCAAATCCAGCATTTCAGAGAGTCAAACTATTTAATAGGTAGGTTTTATTGTATACCTATTATAAAGGTTTTTTTCAAAACCACTTTTGTGTTGACAAGGTACAGCCACTTGGTAATAGTCCTCATGGCCTAAGTAACTTTGCCAATACCTTGAAACTAATCATTTTTTTTACCTGAGTTCATAAACTAATAATGAAGAGAAATAACGTGAATAGAAAACAACTTCTGCTAAGATGACTGCCCAGAGTCGTCTGTTGACAGCACAAGCCGTGTCTTCAGCTATAGCTGAGCGCTAGTCTGAATCAGTTTTCTCTAAACTTGAGACAGGAACCAATAGGAAGAGAGCGAGGTCTAAAGAGCAAAACCGAGGTCAGCCATAGTGTCATATAAACTAAAATAAAAGATTTGGTTTCGGCTGAAGCACATCGTTTGAAATAACGGATGCAATAGTGTGACAAGTAATTTTTAGAATTTGGGATTTTTTAACAAGTAAAGCTAATGTCTTTTCTTTAATAATATAAATTATTTCATATGTCTCAGATGGTATTTTATTTATCTAACCACACGCAATTTATTTAGCATCCCACTGGCGTTTCGAAGCACTGCTGAAGTCTGGTTGCGTTGGAGGATAATAAACCGGACTGCAGTTTATTTGCTGCTTTTATAGATTAGGGCACTGGGGTCAATTTAGAGAGCATAGTAACAAAGGTATCTTAGGGTCATTATAAAAACGAACAGGCTTTAAATATGTGGCAAGGTGTCCTCGATCATAAGCACACAGGCAAATGTTTTTGAGTGCATGTTGTTGTTGTTATTATTATTATTATCGTCATCATCATCGGCGTCCTTGGATGTTGACTGTTTCAGAATTGTTGAAATGTACCTCCAGCAGTTGTTCAATAGTTTCTAACAACGCTTGCTGAAAAATAGTGAGAAATACTCGTCTTGAATTGTGGTCAAGATGAAAAGCTTTTTCTTTTTTTAACATGAAAGCGTGAAACGTGACAGCAACAATACGCGTTAGCTAGTTTGACGTTACTTATTATGATTTAAGGATTGCATATAATGACAGATATTTGTTCTTGCTTTTAGGGCATAATTCAGTGTGCTATACACAAAGAAGCACTTATAAGCGAATCATACACACACATATACACGGCCGTTATTAGGTTATAACGCCCATCTCACCATATAACCCAACCATCAAACTATATTTCTGAGATAACAGACGTGTTTCAACACGATGTAAAGATCAATCCCTTTAAACGCAGCAGTCAAAAAAGGACACCAAGCGACGAAGGCCTTGGATATCTTTGTCCTCGACCGCTGCCTGTCAGGTTGTTGTTCTTTCTTCTCCATCTCTCCGTCAAGAGCCATGCCCCCTTTTAGATATTCTAAGTACATTTGAAAGCCAGTTGCGCGCAAGTCGGTGAATGTTCTTACGATCTGATATTATTTCATACATAAGCACGCTAGAATTTTCAGAGTCAGGTAGGTAATTAGACAATAGTTGTGAAATCAGTTTTAAGAATTACTTTTGAGTGTACAAATGTAACAAATACGATAGAGTACATTTTGGGAGAGAAACACGGCAAATTAAGTTTAACATTCACTTCGGTATTTAAAAAAAAATATATAAAAAATATTTCAAGGTCGTTTAATCCTTGAAATAAATTATAGGTGTATTTATTGCTTAATCATTAAATGAAGCAACTATTTCCCCTCTCCACCAAACAAATTAACACTCCAGATATTTTCGTGTGCAAGATTTCCAGGTTTGTATTTTTTGTGGGGGAACATCATACAATCTGAGGTACCTAAATATCCGGACACCGAGTGCACAGTGATAGCCTACTTAGAAAGACACAGACCCCGACGCTCTCACCGTTGCTTTCATGATAGCGAGCGATGTCAGTTCTAGAGACACGCTCCCTGTTTCTTTTTTTCAAGATCATTAGCGGCCCCCTCCAGCTACAATCCTTGCATGAATTGAACAATAAGACACGGGTGCATTAAATTCTCAAGCGCTGCTGCCAGTCATGCAGAGATAGGTAAGCATGTTGTCGACTTTAGTGTAGGGATTCTTTAAAGAGGAAATTCCTTTCTAATGCCTTAGGGTAAAAATAAAGGGAAAATTGTTACCAATATAGAGTTTCGACTACATTTGAGGAGTTAATACATAAGGAACAAGAAACAATAATAGATTTATTGTGACGTTTGTCAGTTTAGTGAACAAAATGGGTATTCTGAAAACTGGGTTTTGCGTATCATATATGAAAGCGTCAGACCTCTAATGGAGAATCACAAAGAAATTACACTGAGCATGTTGTTCTACATTTAAAAGCAAGATGGCGCTGTTTTGTTCATCTGTCAAAAGAAGAGAGGTTCAGTTGTTCTTAGCCTCTGGGTTTTCTTTCACACGTCCAAGTTTTCAAAGATTGTTTTTTATGGATTAACTTTAAATTTAACTTTATCATAACCTATCATAACACTTAATATTACAATATAAGTTATGATATGAATATTAGCAAAAATATTAGTAATGACGTTATAGTTGTAGTTGTTGATGTTGTCGTTTCAACATAATGTGTATAAACATTATTTAAAATAAATAT
>JAZGTI010018667.1:0-11507 GCA_036877585.1 Botia kubotai
AAATCCGGGCCAATCCCGACCCAACAGTACGGGGACGGGCAGGTCCTTCACCAGACCGGCTTCGACGGGCCAGGCGCCATGGGCGGAGGAGACGGTCACTCGGTGGGCCGGCACCTGTCGGGTATCACCGTGCACGCAAGTGATAGGCAGGCAGCCTTGGCCTCGGGGTGTGGTGGACAAAGCCGGGTCTGGATCAGGGTGACAGCACTGCCGGAATCCAGGATGGCCCTCATGGATTTCCCGTCCACCACGACATCCACTTCCGGGGCCGCTGGTGGCACGCGCTGATGGACGATACAGCCCGCCAGCCAGGTCCGTGGTGGGCATGGATTCGTCCTGAGGAGAGGGGACCGTCGGCCTGCAAACTGAGCGCGGGGTGCCCTCCAGTGCGGTCGCTCCTGGATCACCCTCCGGGGAAACGACGACGCTCTCTCCCCTGCCTCTCGGTGATGGACAGCGTCCGCAAGCTCGATCGCCTCCACCAGGTCGAGGACGGTGGCGGGGTTCCTCATCCCGACTGCCTGGCGATGGGTCTGCGGGAGCGCTCGGAGGAGGTGATCGATGACCACTCGCTCCGCCACCTGGGCTGCGGTGGGGTCCCCTTCAAGCAGCCAATGTTGGGCAAGGCGGGTGAGGTCAGCGGCCTGGGCGCGTGCCGGCACCCGGGGTTGGTACTCCCACTCATGAAACAGCTGCGCAGCACATACTGGAGACAGTCCCAGCCGGGCGAGGAGTTCGCGCTTTACTTCTGCGTAGTTGTCAGCGGCTGCCGGAGGCAGCGAAAAGTAGGCGCGTTGCGCGTCACCAGTGAGTAGGGGTGCCAGTAGCCGCTCCCAGTCCCAGCTGTGACCGATCAGCCGGTGATGAGGATGTGCCGGTGTCCCTCGTCGGTTGCCAGGGCGACGCTGATCTGTCCCAAGAGGCTCGTCACATTATATATATATATATATATATGTATGTATATATAGCCGAGCAACATTTTAAATCATGAAAATAAAAGGCTTACTCATCAGGAATTGTATCCTCCACTGGGTCCAGACGTTCTTCAAAATGCAAGGTTCGTCATCTGAGTCATGTTCTTCGTCTAAGTAAAAAGTGAACTCTTTGTTGCTGTCCAGAACCATCTGAAGTGCTTCTGTGGGGCACGTATTCACTGAGATTTAGGTTGTTTCATTTATGTGTCTGTGAAAAGAGATGACGGAGACAGCGAAGGCAGAGTACGTACCCTGTCTGTTTTCTTCTTTTAAAAAAAGCACAGGGTTTTATTGTTATTATGAGTGTATACAAGTAAAAATAGACCCTTTACAGATTCTAATGATGTATTGGTTGTATCTGTACGATCAAAAATGACAAAGCATTTTACGTTCTTTTCCGCGTTATCGTGAAAAAATGGTAAAAAAATGGTAAAAAAAATTCACGGTAACCTCATTCAGACTTCGATAATCAATGTTACAAATGGGAAAATGTTACAAATGGGAAAAATGCTCTGAAATGTTAGCCGTGGCAAAACAAGACATTGCAATGAGTCCAACAGAGTCTGGGGTTTAAATACTGTGGCTGATTGAAAACAGGTGCAGCAAACGAAGTAATCAGCTCTAGGCACAGGGCACATGGGAAATGTAGTCAGATTTGGAAACTCAATATTCTGGTGATGGTTCCCTCTGGTGGCGCAGAGGCGCCGGAGCCCTCCTCCGTAACAGGTACAGCCATGGTAAAGAAATTTCCCTCATATGCCAATATATTTATGACTGATTCGGAGGAATCGGCTCTGGACTCCGTTCCATTGAAACCACTTTTAAGTGCCACTGACCCATCACAATTTCATTGCCAGTGCTAATGATGCAGTTATATTAGAAACGTTTTTGAGTGCTGATATTTCAAAAAAGGCAAACTATTTATGGCAAAATATCTCGTATCTTCTGCTTGCATAGGCAATGTACAAACATTTAATATTTGACAACTGTTTCATGATAAAAACTGTAAACGATTAACAGTAATATCTGGTGACCCAAACTACAAAACAATTTTGATTTACAATGTAATTCATAACTGCGATCTTAATCTTAATTGTCATTTTAACCCCATTTTGAAAATAATCTTTGATAATTCAAAAACAATTATCAAAAAAAAACATTTAGCCACAGACCTACAGTTGAGTTGACATGGAATGTTTAATTTTATATTTTCAAAAACAGAAAAATAATTCTCCAAAGTTCCAGATTCAGTCCACTGTTTCAGAAATTTCAGAAAAAGAATTATGATGCCATAAATCTACACATCTTTTTAGACAGAAATGCATACCATAAACCTAACCCTTATGCAAGTTCAGTAGCATTTATTCCATCTAAACATTGTTTACCTTAAATTTCAGCATGAATTTCTATAGTCACAACCCTAACAACCAACCCAATACACTTACATGAAAAAACAATATTATAATGGTTTTACGTAACCTTAATTCACCAAAAAAAGTTGTCTGCACCAAAAACCCACAATAATGATAATTTCTATTATTATTACTACTACTACTACTGTATTTCTGTTTTACCATTCAGCTTCCCCAACAGCCTTAGAGAAAACATAGTCTTTTCCTGCATAACACATTACACCATCTTTTAAGTAAAACTTCCATCTGTTTTTGCTACGATGAATCTGCAAAAAAGAAAAGAAGTTCAGAAAAAATCCAAAATTCAGAAATGCACAATGTTCTCTCAGCAAATGGCTCAATGGTGTTGCCTGTCTCTTACAAACTTTCTCAAGTCACCACAGAAATGGTGTTAAACTTCAAAAGAACACAAAATGGTTTTCTCAGAAATATTGCAAGTCTGCAGTGGCTTAGCATTTATTAAAATCCAACAATATTACATGCATGTCTGTAAAAACGTGTGTCTGCGAAAGTTCTGACCCTCACCTATGGTTACACAGCTATGGTTAAAATAAATAAAATATTCTTCTTATGCCTAATAAAAAAACATTAATACCCACTGCGTCACAGTGAGGGAAGGCTTGCCCCTGAAACTGTGAAACATTGGGCAAAAACATCTGGAACAGAGTTCCAGAAAGACTAGAAAGCATAGAGTAGAAAGCATACTCTTCTTGAGGTTCCATCTCAGCCCTAAGCACATCATATAACCTTAACATGACATCTCAATACCGTGTAGCCAACTCTTGGGAACTGGCCATGACTAGCCAGTCGTCTATGTAGTTCAGTACACAAATGCCCTGGAGTCTCAACTGAGTCAGGGCTGCATACACACAGTTTGTGAAGGTGGGAGGCGATAGAGCTAGGCCAAAAAGCATGTAATACTGGTAAGCTTCATTCCCAAAAGCAAACATGAGAAACTTCCTGTGTTCTAACATCTCAATGTGAAAGTATGCGTCTTTCAGATCTATCATGACAAAGCAGCCCTAGGACTGAATTTGACAGAAGCGTCAACACCTTGAATCTGTATCTCCTCAGGGACAGGTTCAAATGATGCAAATCCAGAATAGGATGCAGCCCCCCATCCTTTTTAGAAACTATAAATGTTGGCTATAAAAACCTATATCTCTCTCATGTGAGGGGGAACGTGTTATATAGCGCCTTTTACCAAGAGTCTCTAGTTCCTGGGGCAACACTAAATGCTGCTCTCCTACTACCACAGTCTGCAAGATGCCATTGAAATGAGGAGGATGGGAGGAAAATTGAGTAAAATAGTATTTTACTATGATGGCTGGTGCCTCTATTTTCATGTCCCGTACAATAGAAACTCTGATAACTAGGGCACTTTCAAAAGGTGTCTCAGTGGGTGCCTCCCTGAGTGGGGAGAACCTGTCAGAAACTGTACGTGAACGGGAGAGTGGTGTTTTGTCCTGCTGCTATGCCGTCTCACTGTCACAAAGTTTCCCTGCTGCAGGGGAACCAAACAATGTATGGACCTAGTCACATCCAAAGTCTGTTCTAAAGCCCTATCACTCTTACTATTCTCAAGTAAAGTTTGGATGCATGTCTCTAATTTCGAAATCTGTTGTCAGTCTAACAATTTCCCTACATTTTTCACGTCAAACTCTTAGTGCTGACAGAGAAGGCTACTGCCTAAACGTGGCAAACTGCATGTAACAATCACAGGAAAAGACGCCATAACTCATCGTGTTTGATGATTTATTCCGACCTACCACAGATGTTTGATAAACTCAAACAGATGACAATGCAGAGGAGGAAGACGTTAATCACAGAAGACAAGCTAATCGGCTACCACGGTGCTAACCGAAGTATGGAAGTAATGACAAAAAGTAGTGGGTTGAGAATCGGAGCAAGACTAAACAGAGGCACAAACCACTTGCAGCAAGGCAAAAACTTGTCCTCCTGCTGCCATGGCAGCTCTTCCTTCCAAGACAGAGTCAGAGAAAGCTGGCCGAGATCATCATCATGCAGGGGGGTTGTGCCACCTGCTTACCAGGAGACCACTAAAACCCCTTCTTTTAATGCAGCCCTGAGATGGGCAACCCACTGAGGGAGTTTTTCGAGTTTTTTTTTTGCCTGCAGGATGTTGGTCTCACTCTCCAACCCATTGTGGTGGTTCATAAAGACGATTTGTCTCAGTTATGTAATACAGTTCACACGCCGCCCACCCAGGATCATTGGTGCATTCATCACCTCAGTGCGAGGGAGTATGTGCCAGATCATTCCACATGGTGAGATAAACTAGGGAACATCATCGTTCCCAAGAAGGGGGAAGACTTTCAATAATGAATCTGCATACCTTGAATCGGGCACTCCACAAACTGCTCTTCAGAAGCATAGCATTTCTGCCTTAACAGAAATATGCCTTAACAGAAATTATTTCTGCCAAATTATGGCCCACCTCACGGAGGAGAGGGCAGTGTCACACAGTCAGTGCTAGGTCACCTGGAGTTTTTCCAGAGGGACAACACAGTGACAGTGGCCTACAACCACCAAGGCAGTGTGCAGGCCAGTCTTATCTCACAATTCACCCATCACCACCTCCTTTGGAGTGAGCAGTGGATAAAGTCCCTTTAAACCACTCACATTCCAGGTTACCTTAACCATGCAGTGGACATGCTCTCACAACAGGTCATGGAGACTCCATCCCTGCATAGACCAGCTGATTTGGGGAGATTCAGGGAGGCACCCTTAGAGGGTGGAAAACCCAGCCCTGTCCATACTGTGTCCAGTATGTGTGTTACGCTTGAACTTGAACCACATGGAGAGCTTCAGATGCTCTGAACAGCTCTTTCTCTGTTTTGGAGGTCAGCGGAAATGGAAGACTGTATCCAAACAAAGATTACCTCATTGAATTATAGAGACCAATACCTTGACCTACCAATCACAAGATCTGCCATGCCCACTGAGGATCAGGGCACACTCCACAAGGAGAGTTGTATCTTAATGGGCATTGGCAAGGGGCACTTCACAGGCCGACATCCGTAGATATACATATACATAAACGCATTTGGCAGACGCTTTTATCCAAAGCGACTTGCATTGCATTATACTATACATTGTTTGTGCAATCTCTGGGATCAAACCCATGACCTTGGGGTTGTTAACGCCATGCTCTAACCACTGAGCTACAGGAAAGCTGTAGAACCGCGGGCTGGGCTACACCCAACAACTTTACAACCTCTGCCTGGACTATGCTGTGACCTGTGTTTTGCAGAGTGATCCATTGTAACCAGGTGCGTGTACCACTTGCAGCTGGGCCTTTCCCTTTCTCAGGTGATAGGACCGTTTCCCAGTAGGTTCCCATATGTGTACTACCATCTAGGTATGTCCATATGTTGCATATCCTACATGGTACCCATCACTGATAGGATGTGGTTTCCGTAGTGATCCTCTATTTTAGAAGGGAGGACTCTGTTCCAGCTTTTAAGCAACCATGTTGGTAAGTGCCCACTCCCTATAGATAAAGGGGAGGTGCCTTATGCCTGAAGCTGAAAGAATACGACAAATGAGTGAATGATGCAAATTCCACTTGCCAATTTTCATGGGCCTTTTTATAAAGATCAGAGGCTTCCAAGAACGAACCCCAAGTGTTGTCATTAACACAAAGTTTTGTTCTCTCCATCAGGGAACAAGAGTTACATAACAGATTGTATTAATTCCCAGAACATCAAAATCCACTAAAGGTGTAACAATATATCTTTTCCTACTTAGATTTACATTACATTTTATGCATTTGGCAGATGCTTTTATCCAAAGTGACTTACAGTACATTCAAGTTATACATTTTATCAGTACGTGTGCTCCCTGGGAATCAAATCCACAACCTTTGCGCTACTAACGCAATGCTCTACAAGCTGAGCTACAGAAACACACTTAGCCCCTAAACTTTGGAATCACCTTCCTCTTCCTGTTTGGGATTCAGACACACTTAATCAGTTTAAATCTAGGCTAAAGACTCATCTTTTTAATGCAGGATTTTTTTATAAATTGACCAGTTTGTACAACAACTTTAACGTAAGGTGTCCTATTTTTATTTGAAAACAGTTTAAGAGTCTTTAAGAGTAACAGAAGACGACCGAAGAAACTGGTTATGTTTACCTGTAATTATTATCTGCCAGGCTAAGCTTTAGTCACTTTTGAAAGGCATGCCTTTAGAAAGGCCAATACAATCAACAACCTCTCTGGCAACTCCCTTACAGAAAAGTTTGATGCCTTGATGCCCACTGATGCTCAAGACTAAAGAGAAACGACTAGGCAATAATTGGCATTAGTTATGTCTTCATGCCCCTATAAACTACACATTTCATAACATTTATGTGAATAAAATCTATTTATGGTCATCAAGAAAAGCTCCTGAGATGTATTACGTATGTTCTAGTTTCATTATTAATAACATTTAGTTATTTGTGGCCAATGGTTATTCGGGTTTGCTATCTCCTGCCTGCACAGTGAGTACTGTATCTATACCATTTATCATCAAAACATCTTATTTACAGTTATTCAAAAGTAGCCATGCAGCCTTAAATCATTAAACAGCTAACTTCCCATTATATTACATTTGATTTTTATGAATTTCCTACCTTGTCATATTGGCAAACAATGATGTTCTCGGTGTCAAAGATCTCTGGAATATCTTGCTCACTTACATCATCACCAGAGTTCAATGGATCCTGAGGAGGCAGGAAAGAGGTTGAGTCACATAAAAATTCTTGGTACATATCTGCATGTCACTGCAACCCCCTGCCAACCATTTATATCGGTAAATCATTGTCGACCCTCCAAAACATTTTATTCTAGTAGTCCTGCTCCATATTCTCTTGCCCCTATTTCCCCTAAAACCCACACACATCATTAGATGTAACCCAGTGCTGTAAACCAACATGTAACCCTACAGCTAAAATCATACTCAAAGCACAAATCGAATCGAGACGTCGAACATTCCTATTCTAGTACCATTATCGAAGTGCATTATAGAAACATATACAGTTTTAACTGCATTTTGCAACACACAGCAGTGGTCAACCACTGACAGCAAAAAATAATGAAATGTTACCAAATAAAAGAACGAGGGAGGCCTGTTGCTGGAGAACTTGTATCTACAATCATCCATTTGCATGTAAAGCATGACAAATAATTCACAGTGCTTACATCTTTAGTAAAATTAAAAATGAAACACCCAAAAATGTATATGGCACTCTAACGAAAAAAAGCATTTATTGTCATATGCACAGTGAGGAGTGAGCATATGCAAAAGTGAGGTTTCCCTGTACAATGAAATTCTTACTTTGCTGTCCACAGTGAATGCCAGGACAGTTATATAAAACTAAAGTAGGAAAACATATAAAAAATATAAATTTAAAAAATATAAGGCACGCATAATAAACTCAAGTACAGAATATAGAAATACAGAATACAGAAATATGGACTACACGTGCAAATTGAAAAGTAGTAGCGATTTGACACGTCGTGCAAAATGAATATGAAAAAATAGTAGCAGTTACATTACAGGTGTGCAGTTTAGATGCATATAAATAGATATGGAAAACAGTCCAGCAGTAATGAAATCAGTTTATTCAGCTACGTATTTAATAGTCTTATGGCTGAGGAAAAGAAAGAGTCCCTCAATCTTGTAGTCCTGTATTTCACACTCCTGTACCTCCATCCTGAGGGTAGGAGTGTGAACAGTCCATGTTGTGGGTGGGTGGGGTCCTTAAGGATGGAGGCCACTCTCCTGTGGTTTCTGCGCTGGTAAATTGTCTTCAGAGAGGACAGGGGAATCCTGGTGATCCTCTCAGCAGTCCTCTCATCCTCTCATCCCTTGCAGTAGTGCTGCCATACCACACTGTGCATCACAGTGTGGTAGATGCTCTTGACAACACAGCTGATGCTCTTGACAACACAAGATGCTCTTGACAACACAGCTGTAGAAGTTGCTGAGGATTTTGGGAGACATGCCAAACTTCCTCAGCCTCCTCAGAAAGTACAGCCACTGTTGAGCCTTCTTGACCAGTTGAGAAGTGTTAAATATCCAAGTGAGGTCCTCGCTGATGTGAACCCCTAAATATTAAAAATATAAAGCTGCTCACCCTCTCCACTTCAAGCTCCCGAATAAAAAGTGGCTGGTGAATTTTCCTTCCTTTCCTTATGTCCACGATCATCTCCTTTGTCTTGGCCGTGTTGAGGGTGAGGTTGTTGTCCTCACACCATGTCACAAGACTGGCTACTTCGGTCCTATAGGCCGTTTCATCCCCGCCTGTAATGCGTCCTATCACTGCAGTGTCATCAGCGAACTTCAGGATGGTGTTGTGCTTGTGGGTGGTGACTGGTGACAGTCATGTGTGAACAGGGTGTAGAGGATGGGACTGGGAACACACCCCTGTGGAGTGCCAATGTTCATTGTGATGGTGGCTGAGGTCTTATTTCCGGTCAGTAAATCTAAAAGCCAGTCGGTGAAGGGTGTATTTCAAGAGCATACAGTTTGTGAGTTTGTGTGGAATGACAGTGTTGAAGGCAGAACTGTAGTCAATAAAGAGCATCCTGATGTACTGTAGGTGTCTTTATCTTCTAGATGACGGAAATATGGAGGGTTCTAAACTGTTTTAATTACTGTACCAAAATCTTACATTAGGAACAACCTAGAATACTAGTCTTATTCTTGATGGCTTACTCTTTATTCAACTAAGAATCTTTGTGTCCTTTTAATTACCAATTTGTTTAATTACCAATCATCTTAACAATATATTAAAACAATGACACATGCTCTCTATGTCAAACACAGAAAAATTAATGCATACATTTATGACATCAAGATTAGATTATTGCAATGCCGTACTTGGTGGCTACCCTGCATGTTTAGTACAAAAACTTCAGCTACTCCAAAATGCAACAGCCAAAGTTCTTATGAAAATGAACAATTATGATCATATTAGTCCAGTTCTGTCAACACTGCACTGGCTGCCTATCAAGCATCTTATAAAATTATGCTGATTACCTACAAGGCCCTGAATGGTTTAGCTTCTCAATATCTGAGCGAGCTCCTTTGCAATAAAAAAAAATCTGGCAAGTTCATAATACCCAGAATTTCAAAATCAAACACAGGTGGTAGATCCTTTTCATATTTGGTGCCCAAGCTCTGGAACAGTGTTCCCAGTATTGTCCAGGAGGCAGATACACTATGTCCACTATGTATCCCCCATTCTATGTTTCAAGATGGTCTCAACCTCACACACCCTGATCCCTTATCAGAACTAATCAGCTCACTCAAATTTCTGAGTGGCAGCTCACTTGCTGCCACTTCTACTCCACGATCTGCCCCAGACAGTCCCATGGCCTTACCTTCTATCTACTACTAACTACTCTGGTGAGGAGTTGGATTATAAAGGATTTCTGCTGCAATGGTCTCTCTACGTTTAGATGCATCCTCAACTTTTCATAAGGAAAGGTCTAAGGTAGCTTTCCTCATTTCACTTCTGTCGGGTCGAGCGCTACTCTGGGCACGTTCTATATGGAATTCCAGCAGTGCAATAACTTGTTTGACTTCCTTCAGGAAGTCTTTGGCCAGACAGTGGATACAGTCCCTTTCGTTCCAACACCAGAACCCATGCAAGTGAATTCTCAGAGACTAGCCAGAACTTAACGTACCTGTCGACTCTCTAATCAACTGAATCATCTGCAACTAACCTGAAGAAACCATGACTGTGCTCAAGATAGAAACTATTCAGAGAAAACCGCTAGGTAGGAAAATACGATTTACAATCTACTCTCATCACTCTCAAGATTGGATGCTTTCATCAGGAACAAGTCTCATTTCTGGTCTTGGAGGGCTTTACTGTCAATATCATCCTGGGACACCCCTGGCTATCATTACATTCCCCAGTATCTCATACGTCGTCAGTCCTAAGGGTGTTGAAATGGATCAGGGGAAGATCTGTGCTATTCAAGATTGGCCCATGCCAAGATTGGTCAGTAAAAAATCTTCAACGTTTTATTGGTTTAGCAAATTTCTATCATAGGTTTATCCAAAACTTTAGTTTGCTCACACCACCCCTTTACTTTCGTGCTCCGTAAACATCCTAAGTCTCTCTCCTGGACCCCGAAGCACTGCAAGCCTTCCATAACCTCAAACAAGCATTTTGTACTGCTTCGATTCTCAAACACCCTGATCCTAAGCGTCCATTCGTAGTGGAAATAGATGCCTTTACCCTAAGGAGTCAGAGCGGTACTCTCTCAACATCATGGTGAGCCTCCATTACTTCATCCATGTGTCTATTTTTCTAGGAAACTAACTCCAGTGAAGCAAAATGAAGACATCTGAAATCATGAGTTGTTTGCTATTAAACTAGCTTTACAGGAATGGAGACATTGGTTGGAGGGAGCCAAACACCCCTTTATAGTAATCACTAACCACAAGAACTTAGAATACATCCAAAATGCTAAAAGACTGAATCCCCGTCAAGCTCCTTGGGCATTTTCACCCAATTTAACTTCAAGATCACCTATCGACCCGGTCCGAAGAACATCAGAGCTGATTCATTATCCAGAATGTTTCCTCCAGACGAACCCTCTCCCACGGAGTCCATTCTCTCTCCAACCACAGTGGTTAGTCCCATTCAATGGGACATTGATGAGTAGATTCGTATTGAACCTGATGAATCTGGTCCACTGGGATGTGCCATCCTCTCTCCATCAAGACCTACTGGGCTCTTTGCATTTTCCAGGCTCTGGACACCCAGGCAGCCAACGTACTCTCACTCTCCTTCAAGAATGGTACTGGTGGCCTAACATGGCCCGCAATGTCTCTCAACATATTCAAGGATGCTCTATCTGTGCCATATTGAACACTCCTCACCAACTACCCTCAGGTAAACTCCCTCTACCCATCCCTCACTGACCTTGGTCACATATTGATAACTACAGACCGGTATCCCTGCTTCCATTCATGGCCAAAATTCTGGAAAAGGCTGTGTTCAACTCTCTGCCTTCCTTTCCCAGAACAACCTCTTGGATGTCAACCAATCTGGTTTCAAGAAAGGTCATTCGACCGAGACTGCACTGCTCTCGG
>JAZGTI010018668.1:0-11507 GCA_036877585.1 Botia kubotai
AGAGGCAAAGGTTATGGAGTGCAGCTTTAACAGTTACAGAAATATTAATTTATGAGTCATGTAGTAGTAGATTTCAGGTCGTGAGGAACTCTAGGGCAGCTTTTTTTCACAGGTTAATCACAGAAAAACCCACAGCCAGCAGATCAAACAGATGAATGTGTGAAACATGATTAATGTTCACGTAAGCCGCTTACAGAAATTAAATAAAGGAAAATCCAGATTAATCACTGGCCCACTGCTTTGAAATTTATTGTAATTTTGGTAATTCTTCTTCATTATTCATAAGAAAAGTTTATCATTTGAATTACAGACGTCAGAAAATAATACATAAAGTGTTTGGCTGGATGACCTTTAGTGCATAAATATTAACAAAAACGTGTATTGTGTAGCGTTTGAAGTCCATACACTCTCTTCATATTGATATGCAAAAGTATCATTGCAAAGAAACATGACTAAATGTCTGGAATTTTTAAGCATCAACAAATGAGTGCACAGAATATGGCAAATAATTAAAAACAAAAGAGAGTCCAGCAGTTTACCCTCGTTAAACCTCATCATGAAAAATAAAGAGGATTGAGGTGTAAGATGTGTAACCACCATGTAAGGGAAACTCGTGTGTGTTTCCTCAAGCAATTGATGGCAACCCACAGTAGTGAAATTAAATTTCGATCTTTTGGTCAACTCTGCAACCCAGGGCTTACAGTACACCGCAGGACTGCAGAAACCAACTTTACTATATACTGTGTGTGTGGCTATGTACTGTATCTTTATTCAAAGTAAAGACTTCCGATGCGGGGCTCTTTGTCACACTTGAGTTGGAGTGTCGGCCCCAGTGGAGCTGATCTTTTGTTTCATACCTGTTCTTATGGGTGCATCTCTGTTCGCCCCCAACATATCATGTTTAAAGCAATGTACTGTATAGGGTGGGGTTGAGCACAAAAGGTGTTTTCTCTTCAAGGGCAAGAAGAGCTCGAGTGGTGAGAATTCATAGTGTTCTGACTCTTATAGAGCTTAAAAAGTAAACATATTAGTTTACTGGCTTTGGATATGTAGTATATTGTAACGTTGATATTTATTTCAGGGTTTCAGACAAATGTGTGCATTTCAGGAACTCTCGACTAATCCAGGAAACACTCTATGATGATTGATTTGTATAAATGTTTTATTATGCTTTATAGTACTTAAAAAAGATCATTGAGAAATAACAATTGTTACTTTGCATTGTGACGCTTTAAAATGATTGTTTGTTATTATTTTATTACCTTTTAAAATTATTTTTTACATAACTCACATTCATTTTACACAAACACAGTAATATATATCACCGTTTAATGAAAGATTATTTAAATTTTGACATTTAATAACATTAATAAAAAGTATATTGTAGAATAGCAGAAAAGCATTACAATAGGTTCCCTCAAGGACAATGTGACAACAGTTGTGCTAATTATGAGCATGGATACACAATACTTGGCTAGTCATGGAGTGAATGGCATTATAGTGTTGCGCAAATTACTGTTTGCAGTAAATGGCCAATAATTTGATGAGCTTTTCCTTTGTGGCCTTCAGCAAAACCTGGCTCATAAAGTCATCTCTATTTGTGACAATGGTGAATGTAACAGGATACAGAGAATTCTTCTGAACTCAATAATACAGTCTTGACATGGACATGACAAATGTTGTGAAATACATTACAAGTTACCATTCATCATTCCATTGTACTAGCACACCAATACAATTGCTGCTGCATGGAATGAATAGACCTAGTACATGAAACAACGTAACTGTTAAAGTCAATAGGAGCAGGTTTCATGAAGTTGAGCAGGTAAGACTCTATCACTTCCTGTCACCTGTCCTGCCTGCTCTTTCTCTTTTCTCTCTGTGTTTGGTTTGCTAAAGAACAGCAGTTTGTCGGCTAGTGCCGCTGGCTGGTGTCAGTGACCCCCCGTTCCACCCCCCAGTCAGACACTCTTTTTATGGTCAGGTGGCTGAGAGAGAAACAGTATATCGGCCTCATAACCCACCAGAGGTTTGAATTGGGGACAAGACAGTTGTGAGAGAATGGATTCCATGGAACATCCTGTATTCTGATACACTGCGGAAGAAGGAGAATAGCCCTGATGTGGGAATGAAAAATATTCCCCTCCAGCGACCTTCACCTTTTTTAATCAGGCTCATGTGTATTGTCTCAGCGGTATCACCTTTGCTGTTTTTCCCATAGTGGCCAGTTGACCTGTGGGCATCTGGTTAATGTCCGTTTCTGCTGATCATCTGCCACTCACTGGTTATCGCTGCACCTCTATCACCAAACAGGTGATAAAACTGACTACTGTCCAGTCTGGGAATGAAGGACAGTAGTAGAAAATAGAGCATCAACCATACTGTAGACAAGGGAATCTGAGAGCATTTTCCAGTATAGTGATATGTTTACTCATAGTGTATCAGAGATGTCCAAAATACAAAGCATACATGCATTAAATATACAGAGTACGCTTATAGAGGCTGAATATTTACAGTATTTGGCTATTATTATCCAACAGCAGATTATGTCTTTACGTTTATTTACACTCATTTTACAGACACTTTTTTTGCGTTTATTCCACCCATGTATTCCCTAGGAAATTAACCAGTGACTATGGAGTTCTTAACACCATTCTGTGTGTCATATGCCAGTTTAGCTACGGGAAAACTTCTCTTTAGGATTTAATAGACATTCTTTTCATGAATAACAAATAAGGTCTTTCTCTTTGCAATGAAATTTGTAATACAGTGAACCAAACAGCCCTGAGAGGCTGTGTGTTAAGGTGATTTTAACATGGGTAGGAAGTGTTTTAAACAAACAACGTGGGAAGGCAGGACCTGGTTTTACCTGTTTTATTGTTTATTCATTTAATAAGTAGCTATTAACATTACCTTTTGAAATAAATTGTACACATTAACGAAATAAATTTTTATCAAATAAAAGACTGATGCCAGTCCTCCTAAAATAGAACTAAATATACAGTATACTATGACAATAAGAGTGCTTTCCTCAAAAGGCTGTAGATGTTTTTGACTGAGAAAGATGAGGCAGTTATGTGTCTCAACGTTATCTATTTGGGTAGGCAATTATTCATCTTGGTTCAACACTAATCTATTATAAGTTAAAATATTTCATAAAACACATCACTTATGGTTTCCATGAAAACCCTATACACATAAAAGGACAATTACAAAATTTAGCTCTTCTTCCACAAAACCAATAGCTCATGCCATGTAGAAGAAATTTATTTTCAAATTTTGAATTCTAAATTTTCTATTTATCTGTGACAACTCACAGCACCAGTTACCTGAAAGCACACCTGTCCTAGTTACTAGTCAGCACACTACAAGTTAACCAACACAGTCAGTTTTAAAAATGGTTTAAAAATCTATTTTTTATACCATGTGACAACCATTACTGATCAGTAATGTAACAACACATTCTAGTAGAGAAATTATCTGATTCTTAAAAGCTAATGTTTGATCTCTCTCAAGTTTCCTCAATTCAACTCAATTCAATTCAAATCTCGGAAAACCAAACTCGCACCTCTAAATGTCAAATCATGCCAAGAAATCTGCCTAACACGATATCGTCTGCAACTAGCCCAATGCACCTGTCACTTCATCCGAAAGCAAAGGCAACTGCATCACTCGAGCCAGAGAAGTAAATCAGCTTGGCTTACCTTTAACAACAAACACATGTACGGTTTTGTCAATGGAGCAGCTCAAGAAACACAAGTCTTTGCCCGCGAGGTGCTAAAAGTGAACCTTAGAAGAGCTGTAACAATAAGCTCATCTGAAATCACTTTAGTTCAAGCGGCACCTTTATTCTTATCAAAGAATCTTTCATAAACACCACAATGCCTATTCCGCACCTGTTTGATGTTTCTCCTCCTCCGCCTGACTATTTTTCCACCCAGCCCACCATAGACAATACGAAAGGTGCACCCCTCAGGTGTGCTGGGCTCAATGATTTCTTCCTTTTTTCTAAGAGGGAGAGAGAGGCCACCCCATTCACTCCCTCACACAAACTGTTCAATTTTGTGTGGACTGTTTCTGTCCACTGAGGGAGTAACTGAGATGGGGGCAACAGAAAGTGGCTTTAGAATACACGCTTGAAAGAGGACAGCTTTAGTCTGAATGGAAAGTCTATGTGCTTTGTTGTTTAAATGAGTGCTGTCTGTTGCCATTGCCACACTGTTCGGCTGGGAGAGGATTAAGTAGGTTGGCTATTTAGCGTCAATGGACAGTCCTCATGAGGAGATTGGCTTTTGTTGCACAAGACAAATGCAGAGTCATGCCTCACATTGAGCAAGCATTACCGTTTGTTCTGACTTTAACCATGGTGATATAGAAGATTATCTTACCTATATTTTATCTATGTTTTTCTTCTACGACAAGGTATAATATATTGGTATATGAATATAATCCTATAATCCTCCTAAACCCAACCCTAACTTGTAATTGCAACAGAGACAAAAAAATCATAATTTGCTAATACTCATGTCAATCTAAACCTGTATAACTTTACAGCTGTCCCTATCCATTTTTATTGGATGGAAAAAAGGCAGCTTGGCATTTTGTTATATATCTTCTCATGTATTCCACACAAGAAAGTCACAGATTTTTGGGTTAGCTATGATTTTCAGATTTTAATAAAAAAAATCAAAAACGTCTCCGGTTGCATTAGCTCTGTACTTTATTGTACTCGCCATAATGACAAGAAAGTTGAATCTTTACATGAATCTAATCTAATCTAATCTAATGTAACCAGTTCCCTGGGACAGGAAAAGAGACGCTGCATCATGGTTTGACGCTATAGGAAATTCAGGTCAAGGTCATGTGATGTAGTTTTGCGTGGCAAATAAACTTTTAAAGATGCCTACAAAATACGTCATTAGATTATAAGTCTGAAAAAAGGCCATGCTGCCATGACCAAAGTGTGGCAACGTGACACAGCATCTCATCCCCCATATCAGGGCACCAGGTTACATACGCAAACTGAGTCGTTCCCTTTTGAGGGAACTCAACACTGCGTCAATGTCTTGACGCTATAGGGAACATTAATGTCCAATACACCACATTGAGGAAAAGGCCTGCCCCAGATGCTGTGAAACATTGGCACAGAGAACATCGGGACCAAACAGAGAGACTGTCAACCCAGGAGAACATTAGTGCTTGGGGTTGAATACAAGTCTAAGGTGTAAAATCTTATGAATGTGTGCAGAGGGGACCAGCAACCTGCTACAAAAATAGAGGTGCCCCCAGACAATGCCTTAGATGATGCTAGACATTTCTGGTAGAGTGTGCCACAAGTATCACAGGCACAGGATAATAGCATTTGTGATCCAGTGGGATAATGCTGTTCCTGAGGATAGTGGGATAGTGATCATATTACCTTGTGACCAAAACAGACTAAGAGCTAAGAAGTCTTACTCCACTGGCTTTAACAGTGGACATAAAATCTCAAAGATCTAACTGGACACAATAAGTAGAGCTTTGCCTGTTCCGGTGACTTTTGCGGCGGAAGACAGAGGGCTTGAAGCAGCACCGGGTGACCCGCAGTAACCGGCACCTTAGAAATAGAGTCTGGTCAGGGTGCAAACAAAGTGTCTTCAACAAAGCCAGGAACAAAATCCAAACAGGCAGGGTTTACAGAAAGAGTCTGTAGAGCCTCTTGAGCGATGTCAAAGCTAATAATAGTGCCACCTTGAGAGTCAGGAACTTATCTAAGGCTGACTCTAAGCCTTAAGCCCCTTAAGACTACAGTAAGGTCCCAAGAAGGCACCCGTGTGCAACACAAAGGCCTCAGCTATCTGGCTGGAATGTGTTCCATTAGTGACCACATAAACCTTGAGCAAAAGCAAGCAAGCATTCTCCTAATAGAAGGAGCTCTGGAACTCAGACTCAACTCTACAACCTCAGTTGAGAGACCAGCATCTAGAAGATGGCTCTCTTCAACTGAGCTACCAAGAGTAGACAAACTCAGTCCAAGCAAACCCTTGCTAGGAATTCTGGAAGCAAGGCTATTGGGGAAAGGCGTACAGGCAGCCTCGGCCACATCTGTACCATGGGATCCAGCTCTAATAGAGCTGGGTGAGTGAGTCTAAACCAAAAGAGACCTCTATAAGAGTGTATCGAGGCAAACAAATCCCCTTCTGCTTGGCTGTACCTCTGCCATATGGACTCCACCAGTCACCTTTTCCCAGGCCTCAGCCCCATCTCAACAGAATACCTGCTTCCAGATTTGCATGACATGGAATGTACATTGCTCTCATAAAGAGCAGTCTGGATTCTGCCCAGAGCAAGATTTGCCGTGCCAGCCTAAACAGGTGGCGTGAACACAGCTCTCCCTGGTGATTTATAAAAAGATCACAGTAGTTTGTCCGTATGGAAGTGCTTCAATGCTAAATGCATTCTTCCCACAGATCACGTCCTGAGTGGTCAACAAGAACTCTTGTTGGCCTTTCAATTTTTAAGTGCCATGATGCTGGCATCAGGTTTTCTTCTTCTTCACAGGCATTCAGGAGAGCACAGTCCTCAGATTAAACTTCCTTTTGGGCTATGAGGCCTGCGTGTGCTGCCCAGCTCCCCAAGCTCTTTGCAAGAGGTGCTCAAGTTGCCACACTGGCTTTTTGCTGCTGCATATATGCAGAGATCGATCTAAAGCCAGAATAATCTGATCCACCACCTGACATCTCAGATGCCTGGAGGAAGACCTCCTTAAACACCTCCGTCTGCTACTTAGCCTCATGATATCTGTTGATGATGTACTTGACGTTGTTGCTAAACAGATCGCAAGGAGCTGTAATAATTTGCTGTTGTTCATCTGGTAACTCGAGGCTCACCTTCTTGACAGCACAAGAAATAACCTTAATCAGCTCTTTAAACATGGCTGAAAGAGGAGGCTGATTTGCCTCAGCATCCCCCTGGCTGCCAGTTGTCAGATCGTCATCCGATGCTGACAGTATGAGCTCATCATTGAGCTCATAAGAAACCACAGAGCAGGCTTCTGAAGCCAGCGTGAGCCCATCCAATTCAGTGGACAGTGTAAGGGAAATGGCATCACCGGTCTTCAGCTGCTCATCTGCCAAATCAAGCTGAGAACCCTACGAGTGCAGCCGAACCCAACCCAAGAGGTGCAGCTGTCCGGCTCCCATCAGGATTGAAGTGAGCCAGAAGGGAGCTGAGCATTTTCAGCGGAATCAGCTCGCACTGAGGGCAGCCAGCTCCCTCGAGAACTAACCTAGCATGCTTCGCTCCCAAACAAAGCACACACATATATCACCTGCCATGATATAGTGTGGACAGGGTGGCACACACTTTTTAAATGTCTTAGAGCTTATTTTCTTTTTGTTTTTTGCTTTCTCTTTTAACTGCTTCCTAGTGCTAATATCATCTTTTTTCCATCTCTCTTGACCTGACTGGTACATGGACAGACAGACAGGCTTTCTAAAGACAAGAAGCTGATGACATATTTTGTTTATAATAATTATATTGCATGCAACACTACACTATAAATAGCTGTGATTTCACACATGTTTAGACCCGCGTGCACCTGATTCATGTTCCCTATAGTGTCAGGCCATGAGGCAGTAAAGGGTACTTGGTTTGTATGCACAGGTCAGTAATAGCTCTATGTTGCTATCCATTCTGTGGGCCTGTTTAGGGCTGTTTTCAAAAGTGCAGATGTGTTCTGTCAAAGGGTGCCGCATTGTGCATGCTGATTGGTACTTTTCATCAGTCTGGTCCCAGGTGAAATTAGGTCAGAATGTCACATTGTGAATACAGACATCATGAGTTTGCAAATCTACCCACCTTTTCTATCGTTTTACACACTGGGCTCCATAGACATTTTATTTAACCCCCTAAACACATGTCCACCTGGTCATCAGCACTTTGTAAATTGTTTTTGCTTTCCAGCAGCTTTCTTGGGTTTATTCCTGAAGTGCTGGTCTTTCTTTTGTGTCTGCGAACTGTTTAGCAGTGCCTTCTGTGAGAGCTCTGAGTCTCATTGTGTCTTTTTAACCACCTGGAAGCAAACTGAAAACAAGATGAATTTATGCTTTCATTTCTTCCTCCATTTGATTCCGTCAGGGCAGCTGAACTAGACCCACTTAGCCATGTTCATCTCGGATATGAAAGGCAACTGGTGTCCTGCATTCGAAAATGTCTTGTGATGAGCTGTGGGGCTGTCATTGTATTTCTCCTCTGTTTACCAGCCTGTGCTGTGTCTCGGTGGTTGTCTGTCATGGGAGATTTTTTTAAGCTAAGCAGTCTGATTCCTAACCATAAAAGACATCACAGCTTGGATCCGTTATGCCGTTTGGATAAAAATTGAAGCGTGAGGTTTATAAACAAACACAGAAAAAGATTCCCTGGGGCTTTGTTAAAAAGAGGCTGCATTGCGTCTCTCAACTGTCAAGCCTTTAGCAATATATGATACAAGATATGGGGGTAAGTGGTAATTAAGAAACAAATAACACGCTCTAGAGTTTGCTGAACAGTTGGCTTTTTAAGAGGAGTTACCTACCCAAGAGGTTTGCTTGATCTCATGGTCATGAGTTGTGTCTACAATCAACAGAGATCAACCCTTTTACCATCATCACCTGCTCTAAACCTCCTGGCGGGAGTCCTTGGACTTTTGTCACCATTGGGTTATTGTATTTCTAATGAAGTGGGCTTAATTTTCTTTGCTTAGGCTAGTCATGTAGCCATGCGGCTCAAGTGTAACTGACATTTATTATATTAGGCTAAACTAAAGCAATTGGTCATTTTAATTTCAAGTGATTCTCTTAGCCTTTCATTCTTAAACCCATTCAGAGTTTATCTATTCATTTATTTATTTATTCATTTTCTAAGGAGTAACTACCACAGCCTAATTAATATGATTGAGGACACAAGCTACTGTAGAAATAATGATAATGTGTTTTGTTTGTGTTTGTTGACAGAATAATGTTTCTAGCTTCCGTTATTTACAAGTCAAGTACATTTCACAGGTTTTAAGGTCTGAACACAATGCCTCTTAGTATGCTAAGTACTCTACACGCTATAAGGAATTTAGCTAGAAAAATGCTTAATTGAATAACATTGTGTTTGGTGCGAAACATTAAGTTTAAGCTCACAAAAGTATTGTGTATCACTTTTTAAAATGTTAATATAGTAAAATTATTTACAATAAACAGGGCAAAAAATAAACAGGGCACAGGTTGCATTCATGTAGTGTAGATGCAGTGAAACAGAATGACATGTTCTAAGTATCTGATCAAGTGACAATACTAGTGTTAGTGTGTGGTATGTGTGCCTGTAGCACAGTTGGTAGAGCATTGCATTAACAGTAAAGGTCGCAGGTTCTATTCCCAGAGGACAACATTTACTGATAAATTGTATATGAGTACACTGTAAATTGCTTTGGATAAAAGTGTCTGCCAAATGCTTCAATGTAAATGGGATGATTAATTAAAACAGTATGGTTATGTTGGCATTAGCAGTGCCAAGGTCATGGGTTCAAGTCCCATGGAACATGTATACTGCTAAAATGCACTGCAATAGTTTTGCATAGGAGGGCCTCCCAAGTCAGTCAACAGTTATCATGTGTACTGCTCTTCCCATCATTAACTGTGAGTTACTGTCTTCAGAGGTGCAGTTCCTTCAATGCCATCCTTGATTGTAAGAGTCTTCTGTCCTCTGTCTGATCAGGTTTCAGGCCAGAATAAAGAGCCAGGACACTTTTGTGGAGAGACTGAAAGAACAACATCTTTCTTCAGCTTATTATGTGGCAGAGGCCAGTGCTGCTTCTGACCCATTTAAATGATGTAACAGTTGCCTAAATGTTTAGCCATGTAGCTGAGCTCCAGGGGCCTTGGGTTGGATTAGAGGATTATAAAATGGTCGTGGCTGAGTCTGTATTCTCAGAACAAAGGTGTATGAAGCTAAGCTTCAACCTGTTTCTCTGTGGACAAGTCAAAGGGTGCTGCCTTCACTTGATATTGTTTTTTTATGATTATCACAGATATTGTTGTCATGGCTATTGCACAGCTACACAAGTTGGATAATGGTTAAAAAAATATAGCAATTCTTATCCTTCTGCTACTGTACGTAAGAAAAGTGATCCAATGCAGCATTTTGGCAGATGGCCAGGGTAAAACATTGAAGGTTTCCCTTACCATATCCCCCCAGGAAGGAAAGCTATGATTTCATAGCCTCAGATTACTCACTTAGGCTGGTAATTGTTTGTCTGTGGTAAAATCATAATGTCATAATGTAACTGACACTTATAATATGATGCTGCATTTTAGGAAACATAAATTAAACCTTGCCTTTGAGTTATTCCGAAGCAGTATTTTAAAAATACTACTTAAAATGAATGATTTTTCTTAATCCAAAAAATCTGATATGCTAGGCTTCACCTCACTAAGAAAAAAGCGATCTATGAAGCAAACTATTTGTCAAAACTGATAAGTTGATTAAAGTAATATTTCAATACAATAAGTCAAACATATTTAATCTTACAGACAATTCAAAAATGCATGAGAGACACAATAGGTTAGGCAATGTAACATCTTTTAATGTCTCAATTTGAAGAGAAAGGCAATAAATCTGTACACACTACTTTACACAAAATGTGAAAAAAAGTGTTAATACAATTATAATACAATATTTCTTTTTTAAATCATTTTAATTCAGTACAACGTGACAATGTTGTTTACAAACCTTTGCAGAAAAAAGAATGTCTTCATTTTTTAAACCAGTAAAGATTTAAAGTAATTTGTTAATAAAAAGGTTTAAGGTATATGATTCTATTGGCTAATTAAAAACTGCAGAGCCCCTTATAATGTAATGATCCATAATGTGTAGGTCACATTACTTTTGTTTATCTTGGTCCAATCATTTTACACAGTTGAGCATTAACATTTTGCTACCAAGACCATAATTATTTATTTTACAACATTCAGTGAACTTCAATAACTTTCAGTGTTATTATTATTTTGCTGCTATCTTCTTTTAAAGTGATCAAACATGCTTTCAGTTGTCACTAAGGAAGATCATTTGCACTTGTGTAATAATTTATATTTAAAAATTTTATAGTATTAAAACAGTACACAGGTATAAATATTTACACATTTGTTATGGTACACATCCAGGAAGTATCTCCATTATCAAAGGAACTATTGTGGAACTTCTGCCTACTTCTCTCCTCTCCTCAGCTGCAAGTATATGCAGTAATCTGTGGTCTTTGATTGGTGGTCTCTGTCAAGTTCCGTGTCGTTGATACCCCAATTAGAGACACCTTATGCCCAAAGAGCTGCTGTGCAGGAGTCCTCTGGATCACCTGTCAACATTTCCACTGCAGCAGTTGTCCAAGTCTCTTTTTCTGCCACCTGCTCTGTTTCTCTCCTTCATCTACAATGCCAAGCAGCTCCTATCCCATATAATCCTTAGAATAATGTTGTCTGCATCGAGAGGAGCCTGCGCTCCAGCTCACC
>JAZGTI010018669.1:0-11506 GCA_036877585.1 Botia kubotai
ATACTCAATGTATAGTGATCAATGTGTAGTATAATGCAATGTAAGTCGCTTTGGATAAAAGCGTCTGCCAAATGCCTAAATGTAAATGTAATAAACATAAAAGTGAATGTATGCCTCAAATGCATAGTGATTTTAAATAAAAGTGTCTAACAAAAGCATAAATATAAATTCTCATCACAGATACATCTAAAGACAAGAAGGGGTTGCACAACTTTTTATTTATACTAAATAAATAGTCTAGCCATTCTAAAAAGCAATAGTGAACTACTGCGGTCTGTGGGACTAGGTTTACTTTGGAGAAATGAGTCATCAAATGGCAGTGTGCTTCACTTATATCACTGAAGTCAAGTGATCCGCAAATAGTTGACACAGGTCCAATGAACTGTACAGTGCTAGAATTACTCAATCAGTCCTCTTGACAGCACAACCCCTAGTATAGTCCAAGCTTGATTCCCGCCTACCTACTGTACCACCAGAAAGTTTATTTCAAAAACTTTGCAAATAGCCTTTAAAATCACCTCAGCCTTCAAAACTCTTGTGTGGTAACAACACTCTCTTTTAAAAGAGAGCTTGCGACTAAAGAACGTGTGCATTTATAATAGAATTCTTAAATTGGAATAAGCATTACTGAAGCATAGCAGTGTAGCAAGAGGAACTGGTTAAAAAAAGGCCTATATATTCTTATACATACCAGAGCACTGCAGCTGAGACAAAATCTGAGCTCCTTCAAACTGGTGGCTCACCATCTTCAGATTGGGCTTCACGCAACGAATGAAACTGGAGCCCTTTATAAAACACACATTACTATTAAAGCGAACCAATCAGAATAACAACACTGCCATCATTACCAAAGATAAATCAAACCTTTGTGAGTCTCTGGTAACACAGAGGCGGAAATACACCAAGAATATAAAGCGCCTGCTGATAGCATCTTTTTTTTGCACATGTTGTCTGCGCTGTTTTAGCACATTTATGAAAGTAATTATGCAAATCAGGTAACACACACCCAAAACATTTGCGCTTAATGCAATTTTCATGGCGCAGTTCCAGATCTTGCATGAGGGTTTTGGTTTGAAATTGTGATATGCAGCTAAACACACTCAGTATTATATAAATATAACCTAACTTACCGTGCTGCGAAGTTTTTCCAGCAGAAGATTGAGTTGGGTCTACAAAAGAACATCAAAGAGGAAACGTGAGAGCAGGTTTCAATAAAGAGCTATTAGCGATAAATACACAGCTGTACAGTTGTGCTGCCATGCAAATGATTACACAGATTTTGACACATTTACAGTAAGTAACAGACATGCAATGTGGTTGTACATTATGAACAGTTATAGTCTTGTACACACAAGTCATAATCATTGATGCAATTAAAAAATTAATGACATTGTGATATGATTATACTCTCTTATAGTATGATTCCTTTGATGATGTGGTCTCTAAGAAAAACAGCTACAGTGGACTAATATGGCAGGAAATTTCACAAACACATGGCAACAGAACAGGCAGGTGGGTGAAGAAGATCAGTGGAGAAGAGAGTGGAAGCAACTGAATGTCTTTCATTTGTTTATGGGGTGGCAGGCTGACACACTGTAAGTGAACCTGTTGTGCCGGCACTGAATCTTACAGCCGAGCTTACCCTACACAAGCTTTAGTTTCTCATTCTTTCTACAATATTTCAGTCACTGAACATTACTGCTTTTCTCATAGAGATATTGAAGAAACAGGAGGAAGTCTAAGAGAGGAGGACAGAGAAAGGGCATCAGTTAGAAGCAAAGGAATTAAAACACCAGGTAAGAGCTTAAAAACCTACACTAACTAAAAAAGATAAAGAAAGATAAAGAAAGATATTTATGTATATAACACAAAATTTTATATTATACGTTAAGTATATATAAATGTATGAAAACACATAACAAAACATAGGAACATATAAAAAGCTTTAGTCAAATCATAATCAAAGTCTTTAGCAGGGGGAGCAGTTCCTACATTGCTTCAACACACCTGCAATTTTCAAGTAACCCTGAACACCCTGATTAGTGGTTCCAGTGTGAATGGAGTTGGAGCTGAACTCTTCAGGTAAGACGGAGCAGGAGCAGAGGTGGCTAATCCTGCTCTATAGTCTTTATCAGGGATGCTCAGTTCTGCTCCTATAGATCTATCTTCCTGCTGTGCAAAGATCCCAATCTAAAAATACACACCTGAACCAGCTAATCACAGTCTTTAGAAGTGCACATGAAAATTACAGACAGGTGCTGGAACCAAACTCTTCAGAAAGGTCCACTAACAAATATAGTCCACAGGTCTATATATTCTAAAGCCTTGGGGAATTAAAAAATGTTGTCATAACTTCAGGCTTGTTAACTCCTACGACAAAAGATGTTTTAACTTGTATTTGGAGGATACAAGTTCAAAACTGAAGAACATGTTCACCTTGAATTTGTTTCCCACACTGATAAAGCTGAGTTTGCCGGCCTTCTGCTTTGAGTCCTTGGAATTAGAGTTGTTCTCAAAGAGATCCCGGATAAATTTGTCCTTTGACTCGCACACCAGACACTCCAAAGACATGTGGAGGGCGTCATTATTCTTCTCTACAAACTGGGTCTGTTCAAACACACACCAACACACAACCCACGGAGCGCAGACATAAAAACAGAGTCAACCTCACGTGTACACAAACACTGGCAGAAATTAAGCATGTTAAAAACTGCTGTATTACAGAGGCAAAACAATAACATTTCCCATCAATTAAATTTAAATTAAATTTTGAATTAACAGTGTAAACAGGAACCTTACAGTCTCATAGCACACAGCACCAGCAAAATGTCTAATGATGAAGCCTTCATCGTCTCTCAGATTTCTATGGATTGTAAGTTTTGACTTCCTGGGAACCTAAAAAAGCAGCCGACATAGAATTAATCTTGCAGCACAACCCATCTTGCAGGTGTAATTATATGTCTGCCATATAGCATATTTATCATAATAGGATTTTGACATTGATGAAATGTCAAGACATTTACAGCAATGGCTTAAAGACAGATCCAAAGAATATGAAGAATGTCATTATTGATTTTAACAGTGTGTTGTGACAAACCCATATGACTTTCTTAAAAATGGATCGTAGTATTTTTTAAACTTTACAGTGTTATTTTATACACACTTTCAAAACCACTCCACTTTAGTAAGAGAAAACAGCATGAAGATTCTTTCAAATATTTCTTGTGTTTCAAGGAAAATAACACACTTTCTATTTATTTAAGCTTTCCACAGTGTATACAGACAGACACAACTACTGAAAAGAAACAAACTGTAGCTTACAGTGAGACGGAAATGATCTTTGTGCTTGTTGTGAACTGCCTCGGCAAAGTGCTGATCACTGGCCTGGGGAAGACGGTTCTCCTCATCCAAAATATCCAGAATGCCAACCAGCTTTGCTTCAACCAGATCTGCAAAGCAATGCATTATACCTGAAACTTTGGCGCTGATTACAGAGACTTTTCATGAGAACCAAAGCATGCACGGGCGAACGCTAAATTAGCATATTCAATTCCTGCGCAGAAGGTATTATCCTGAAGTGAGGTAGAACTCAGCAAGTTTAATGGACAAATGCAAAATCAGTGAGTACACACGGCCCTTTTTGATAATCAGTGCGAAGGCATCCGTATGCATAATTCATCTGAGACGTGCGAGGGTGAGAGAGGTGCGGACACATGCGCGGTCGTGTTTTTGCAAGAGTAGATACTGGAGTATAAATGTGAGGCGACTGATGAGAAGATATGTGAAGAAAGGGAACCTGCGTGGCCTTTGGAAGTCACAAGGATATGTGTTGCATCACTATTGGGGGAAAAAATGGAGTTGCCAAATGAAAAGCCCAAACAAGCCAGTCTTTTCCTTTGGAGTAGATGCAGGTGTTGTGTGCCTACATCTGCACTGCAGCTGCTGTGTTTAGAATGGGATGTAATGTTAAGCCACCAGCATGCTGTGCAAACTTGCCTAAACTGTTCGCCTGGAGATATTTTGACAGCTTGGGAAACCATCAAAGGTTTGTTTGACGTGGAAAATCTTTGTTAAACCATTATGGATTACAATATAGGCCAAATAAAAAGATGAAAGATGTGATACTGCTGCACACAGTGTAATCTAGTCTCAACAGGGTTGAGATTTCACAGTGAGCCATGAGATTGAATTAACTTACAGTTTCTGAGGGGGCGATAAGAGTCAGACTGCACTGTTAGAGCGATCACCTTTAAAGACAGCACCAGAGAAAATAAAACAGGGCAGCTTCCATCTTATCTCCTTATTCATCTCCAAAGAGCTCAGGAGTGTGAGAGCTGCCCCTACTGCGATTCACTCCTGTCTTATCTCTGGCACCCAGCATGCATTTCTCCCGTGCACTCATGCTGGAATATTCACTCAAGGCATGTAATGTCCAGTAAGTAAAAACTATGGCTGTCAATTTAACACTGTAAATTTAGTGTGATTAATTTTTGACGCAATAAAAAAATGCCATTAACTATGCCCCCTGACCTGGATGTGCAATTTGTAAACTACCATCAGCAGTTCAAGCATGAAGTACCACCTCCATGTTTTTTTCGAGTTCATGATAAGTTCAGCCCCACATACTACAGGCTATGTGCCTCGTCAAACCACACGACCCCAGAACAAAACGCACAGAATGAGCAAAAGGGTAATTTACACAGGACAGAGCGCAACAGTGTTTTTGAACTCATCCAAGTTGAACTGTTTGACATGGTGTCCTAAAATATGGTCTCATGACACGAGACGCTAAAACTCAATAGCAAAATTGAGCTTTAAAAACAATACAAATATATTGACTTCTAAAGGAAATTTTTGTAGTCTGTGCAATATATTCTTCTGCAATAATAGTGTTCTCAAATTATTTCATTGGAGGGGTTTCCCGGAAAAATGTTACCGATGAATTCTTCGGCATATTACATAAATGTTTAATAAAAACATTTAAAATGTCACCACAGTTTATGTTAAGACTCGCTTGTTTGGTGTACAAAAATAGCACTGTTGTCGTATGGGGACTGTTTTTTGATCAGAATTATATTCATGGGCCACAAACATTTCTGTAAGCTCAGAGAAGATGAACTTACAGACTTTTGTAGTTCCATCTGCAGAGGACTTCATTATATTTAAGAACTTGTCTAGGGCCATAGTGCATCCGGTAATGAATGGAATGGAGGAAGGTCATTAATATTCGTAGCCAAAGGGACACTGACCTATGCAGTCCTGATTATCAACATAATGAACTTCATTCACTCCCAGGCCTTCCTTCTGATACAGCTCTTGTTCCTGGGGAGAAAAACACAAGATAAGCGTGCAGCAGTTTCTGCTGGAAGTGGAAAACATTTAATTTAATATTCTGAAATTGGAACGTCTCACAAGAAGTTAAATCGCAAATTGGAACACAGAAGCGACAGTTTAAAGAACAGCATAATTACGAGTCGACGATCAATACTAAAAATCCCAATACCTCTGATGACTCACCTCCTTCAGTATGCGTTCATTAAAAAACTGCTGTAGTTTTTCATTACAATAGTTGATGCAGAACTGCTCGAAGCTGTTGTGTTCGAAATACTCTGAAGGGGCAAATGAAAAAGGATTTTATGATTTGTGTGCTGCTTATTTCTCTAAAGGCATTTAAATGTCACAAATAGAAGAGAGACAGTTATCAATAATCCTACTGCATAAACTCAACTTTATTTCTTTATCGCAAGCTAATAGATACTGATCCTATAACCTGTAGTCTTACTTTTCTTACTTGTAGTCTTACATCTTACTTTTTAATATAAATGGATTACTGTTGGTGAAATACAGGTTAAGGTCTATGGACAGCATCTGTGACATGCTGTCAATCACAACAGAAAATCATTTTGACTCTCACATCAATTTCGTAATAGAAAAAGGTTCTTTCACACCAAACATAAATATTCAGTGAAAAGTGAAAGACAGGCACCACAAAGGTTTTAAACTGAAACAATAGACCCCTATGAAGCTTTTAATACTGGTTTGGTTTTTAAAACCAAAACATATCCATATATAAACTTAAAATAAGCTTTTCAGTGGTAAACTTACATGTAACCAAGATTTCTTTAAGCTTTATGCCAAACAACTACTATCATAAAGTTAAAATCTGAGACTGCATTAAAATAAATGTCTTATTCTGCATTTCTAGGTCATTAGGTTTCAATGAGAAAACTTTTATCCTTTACTGTGTTAACTACATGTAAAATACAAAAAGTAAGATTCCCTTGCTTCCATTAAAGCACAAAAGATGTTTTTTGGAACATTCTTAAATCCTGCCGAGATAATGATGATGATCAGAACCAGAATGGATTTTCATGTGAGCATGCATGCTGTCAAAGTCCGTAAGTCGGACGTACTGAAATGAATGGTTATTTTTCAATTCATCTGCTCAATCTTTCTCAATCATTTGTAATTTTTCAAGTTGTATTAAATTACAAAAATGCAAATTACAAGCAGTTTCACAAGTGGTCCCACAGCTTGCTGCATATAAAGCTAGTGTGTTTCATCTCTCGTATGCAACATCTGCTTGACATGGTTGAAATACTTCCAACACAAAGGCTCACCAAAGCCAGCGATGTCCAACACGCCGATGAAGCTGGAAGACGTATCAAAGGGGAAGCACTGGTTGACCCGTTTGACCACATGATCAAAGAGTCGGCTGTAAACGGCTTTGGCGAGGGCATCACGGGCATTGTTGGCCTGTTCCACCTTCAAAGGCACCCTGGAGAGGAGCAAAGTGGAGCAGGAGGTCAAAATCTGGGCCAGGGCTTCTGCTAATGCCACCTCATCAATACATGTCTATTCTCTTTTACTCCATCTAACTTTGCACTTAGTGTTTTCCCCGAGCAAACGTCTAAGAAACACTTTAGGCAAAAACTGGAGAATGCTGAAAGTAATTTACGAGTCAAAATTTCATTATTTTTCTCTCAATTCCATTATGATCTCAGACGCTCAAGGCTGTTGAAAAATCTTCTGTGACTTTATATGACCTGACAGTAATGTGGTTATATAGTTTTTCAAAGGGCAAACAAATATAATTAAGAGCTTAACTGCCTGAAGATTTAGCTGCAGTGAAATGTTTGGTAACAATATATGTACCTCCACACAAGAAGAAATTAGACTTCCTTTTGTATTAATTGGGACAAAGTAAAATAGGACACTTTTCAGTAGTGCTGGGTGCTGAAAGGGATTTTATGCTGTTTTTTTACTAGTTTTTTTTTCAGAGTTGACATTTACCAGAAGCACTTGAAAGCCACTATTCCAATAACTATGCAAGAAAGTATGCTTTATAGTATGCAAACACTGGAAGAAAGGTCTATGATAGTTTAAGGCAAAATGTTAAAACTTTTATTCCAACATTTTAGCTTTGTTGTTTACCAAAAGAATAATGATTAAAAGACCATATGGGCCTGTTTAAGATGAATTACGTAATTAAACTGTAACTAGTACAGAAAATTAATTCAAACTTCGTAGCGGATGCTTTAATAAATGCGCACACGCAAACCAAAAACAGCACTTGAAAGCCAACTGACGCTCAAAGGATATTACAGCACAACCCAAATAAATCTCTATAAAAGGCTTCTATTAACGCGTAGTGGCACAAAGACAAGTCATAACATCACAAGACACGGTGGCTACCCATGATCCTCTAGAGATGTATGGATACCACAGACCTTATAAAACACCCGAATGATAATGCTTTCTCGCTCTCTCTGCGGCATCGTCCCGCTGTGGGAATACCTGCTGTGTGCCTGTTATTGCTTGCGCAGTTAATAAAAGCTGGACCTGGCTCACAGTAATCTCCACCATCTTGAGATCGCTATTCATTAACTTGCTTTTATGCCATTAGTGAATCCCCATGTCGTATGCATGCCGAGAGGCTGCTTGCAACTCGCTTTCTCAATGTCATCCTCTTTGTCACATTTAACTGATTTTTTAAATCACGAAAACACTTTTAAATTAAGCTCTGTCAAGTGCAAGCTGCTGCCCTCTCTGTTGTCTGACAGCATGAAATGTCAGCATGAAGGGTCACCGTAGCCTTGCTTGAATATAGCACCCATAATTTTCCATAAAATGCATATGTGCGTGGTCGTGCATCTGTTCACAGTCAAATGAAGAGGGCACAGGAACCTCGTGTGACTTGATTCTCATCACACCTAAAAGACCCCAGGCCACTCCCTCAGACAAACATCCATTATTCATGCACTGCAAACAATCCTAGCCCAGCATCTGTGCTCAGTTAAATATTAATCCACCGACCACTGCCCTGTCGTTCAGACAGCACAGAATATAAAACCCCACCTGGGCGACGCAGAACACAGAATCCGATTCGAGTTTTCCCAGTTCCGCTCCACTCTGACAGTTTTAATACACACTGCGTCTGCGGTAATCGGACTGTAGTTTTTACGTGTCTGAGAAAAAGTAGAAATCTGCTTTAAGTTGCAAACTCAAGTCTGTTGGCTTGTACGGCTGTACACGGGCTGTAAGAGAATCACTGGACTGGTGTGGGTACTTTTTTTTTCCAGAAGCCTAATGCACCAACTGGGACAGACTGCAGTCTGTCGACGGCTTGCTGTTATGTAATCAATAAATACACGTCGTTTGAATATAAAAGACGACTTTCAAAAGTAACTACACTATTACAGTTCCATAGTCAATTTAGTCTGTGCCACATTTGATTATACTGACCATATCTCTAATGTAAAAGCTGCGATTAGCTTTTTTCTCATCTGTAAGCGGCTGAACAGAGGATTCGTTTAACTGTTGTGTAAATGCAGATTGTATGATGAAATGTTATGCTATGACGTGTCAGATCATGGGGACGCTGAGATGTGAGGACATGTTGGGAATCTTGTGGGATCTGGAGTAGCTCTTGGCTAAAACAAGAGATATGACTGATCATTGTTATTAAAAAGAACCAAACAGATAAATAAACAAAAACAAAGAGTTGCCCGCGAGGTCACTACCTGAGCAGACGTTCAGGTAAACATGGGGGGTAACTCACTTGATGACTGTGCCTTTAGCGCCCCCTGCAGTCGTGAGCATGACCCTGGTGGTGAGACTGACTCTCAGGTCATCCTGGTCGAGGCCCAACAGCTCAGCACAGTATTCCAGAGTTTGACTGGATTGATTCTTCAGGATGCAGCCACCTGACAGCAGACGAAAATATTTGTTTTACAATGACCAGTATAGATCATCTAACATATCATCCAAGCACAGGAAATAAAATGTCCCAATGTAATGATGTTTTCTCTAATAGTAAACATTTGTATCTATTTTGTTAACATTGGAACCCTACAGACTCACAAAACTCAATACTGCATTTGAGCTAAAAGTATTATAACCAACATATATAAAAGCACACTCCTTTAACCTCATATCTCAGACCCTTTCAAAAAAATATTATACATAATAGTCTTCAAGCCTCCTGTAAGACCCCTATAACATTATGCTCCATGTTTTCCAGCTGAAAGGCGCCTCAGGACAGTAGCTCCATTGTGAGTAAAGAAATGGAGCAGGTCAGCATGATAAAAGGTGTTATACCTTCTTCAGAAGAGGAAAACAAATGCTGTCGTGTGCCTGGCAAAACTAGAAAGAACACTCCAGCCCCCCAGCTGCCTCTAATGAGGTCTTTTGAGTTGTGGGGGGGATGGGTGTGGTGTGTGTGTCTGTATGTGCACGTTTAATGAGATCATTATCACATGAGCTTAGACATAATCCTTCAGAAGTTGTCCAAACTCCTTCCCTGACTTAATGTAGCTTAGTAGGTGGTTGCCTACTGGCCCATGTTGAAGGTGCCCATCCTCAAGACTCTAAGACATCCATGTTTGTGGCTTTGTCACAAACCAATTAGGCTCCAAAGATTATCTTACTATCTTTTCTAATTATTTCAGTCAGGCACAGCAGTACTTACATGACAGGGTATGTAAATCTTTGAGGTGTTGTATATTTCATTTGGAAATGTGTCTAGCATACATCTGAAGAGGTCTCTTGCTGATTAGCTTGCTTGATTATGAAGAAAATCAGGTTCAAACCAAGCGTGAAATGCGGAAGCGTGAAGCAATAAATCTCATCTCTTGTGTTTTGGTCTTACCCAGCTGTAACTGCATTAAGTGACGCACAAAATGACATTCTATGGTTTCTATTTATGCCACTTTGCACTGAGTAGCCCCACCCACAGTAAAATTTTCTTTGGTCCAAAATCTCAATCCACATATTAAACACATATCAATTCTGTCACTTCACAGATTTTCTTTTCGCTTTCATTAAAGACAGAAAAAAATCTTGGTTCTTGGACACAAAATAAAACCAAATACTGTCAAGAATATGTTGGATGAAGTCTATGGTCTCTCCAAGCAGGTATTTAATACTTCATAAAGTATAAAGTAGAACAGATACTGTAAGAATGGCTACCAGAGGAACTTCCTGTCTCCTCAAAGTCAATATTGCCGAGGTGAAGAACTCCAGCCACCACTCTGAAGAGATTGAGCTTCTCTGTGTCATCCAGGCCGATTTTCTTCATGGCCGCCACCATCCTGTTGAAGTCTCCCAGGTCATCCAACAAAGGGTCCTTAAGGGCTCCCACTTTCCCATGCTACAGATGCACAACGGATCTTGAGCACATATGATCTCTACACACATCTCACACACACTGCAAATGCCTTAGACAGAAATACAGCGACTAGATACTGCAGTTGTAATCAGAGATTAGAACTGTATACTGGAGGCTGTAAACAGATCAGAATCTCTGATTAAAGACAGGAAAGATATAAAACAAACCACACCTGAGGGTCAGAGTGAGCCAGCACATTATTATAAAGATATTAAAGAGCAGGTTCTGTCTTTTTATCTGTCATTCTTTTAGACAACAGTCTATTCATCTCTCATTATTAAAGGAAAAGTTCAATTGTGTCATCATTACTTTACTCTCACGTCATTCCAAACACAGACATTCTTCTGTGGAACACAAAGCAAGATGTTATGAAGAATGTACATGTTCTTCTTTTTGATAAAAGAAATAGGCTGAAATCCAAATTGTTATCTGTTAAAAATCTTAGCCTCCACCAATGTTTTAAAATCTCATTTTCATAAATCTCATTTCCAACCTATCAGATGTTTGGTTACCAGACACTCAACAATTAATGTCAGTTGGTGTCACTGACATAAAACCTGGTATAAAGCACCCTGAAGTGCTAAATTTGAATATGCACATGAATTAATAAGATTGGAAAGCAATGGTGCAAGAGAATGTTTTCATTTAATATTCACCTTTTCTCTTCCTTACACAATGCTAACGTCTGGCTTTGGGAAACTTCCTTTATATAGACTTTATAGGTAGATTTATGGTTTGTTTTTGTCCTTCTTAGAACATCCTCCACCATAAGGTAGGATGACATAAGGTAAACATAAGGCAATGTAAATGACATGAGGTAAATGTAAATTACTAAAT
>JAZGTI010018670.1:0-11505 GCA_036877585.1 Botia kubotai
TGATGATGTCCATCCTCATTGTCCTCCTCCAGATCTGCGTGTCCCGGTCACCAGCGCCCTAGTCACAGACTCGTCACCAGCTGCATCTGCCCATCACCTTCTCTCTGTGAGGGCTGCAGTTCCAGTCGACTCTCCTCAGCTGTTCTGTGCGGTGGAGGCTGGTAAAATGCAGAGACATAAGCCTGCTGTCCTGTGCTAAAGTACAGCTCATCCGGGGGGAGGGTTGAGTGTGGCTCCGCCCCCAGTGCCTCAGGACTGCTGTCAGGATAAGACAAATCCCTGTCCCGTGCATACAGATAGGTGGAGTCAGGTCCAGCACCGCCTACACTGTCTGTGATTTCGGCAGAGAAGCTCTCTGAGTCCTCCTCGCTCTGGTAGAACACAGACTGAGCATGCTCCAGGAGGCGGGGCTTGTCTGGCAGGCGGGGTTTGTCAGGTAGACAAGGTTTGTCTGGTAGGTGTGGCTTTTCCAAAGCTTTGTATAATAACTCCTCCTGGTGCTGAGGAGGTGGAGGGCGGGGCAGAGGCCGCTGCGGAGGCTCTCTGTAACCTGTCGACATGCCGTAATCTTGCCGGTGCATCACAGAATTTGTTCCATTGCCATAGCGATCGGTGGCAGGCCGCAGATTGCTCTGCACCAGTTCCGAGATGATCATCTTCTCTAATGCTGCTGCATCTGAAAGGTTACGTCGCAGACCGCCAGGAGGCTCCACCCCTCTTGGTGTCAAAAGGGCAGGGCTAACCTCCCCGGACACGCCTCCAGACCCCACAGGAACACCCCCCAGCAGATCAGAGCTTCCTCCATGCAGTGAGTAGCTGTTGTTGTAGTTTCCATTCAGTCGAACTCCCTCCAATCCACATGATTCACGACTACGTGACAGAGTGCCCTCTACAGGACAGAGAGAGAAAATACACCAGTCACACTCGTTTCAGCAAATAGTACATCAACATCATTTTGCACAAACTTTTATTTTCAATTAAGAAACAGTGTGTAGGAATCAGAAAATGAGATGATTATATCATTAGTAAATCCAAATGCAATTGCTTACGTCTTCTGTAGAGGACATACAAAAACATGTTTCAAGGGAGACATGCAGGATAAATTAGGTGAAAAAATACTGTCATTTTTTAAATACTAGAATTGTATTTTTTATATGATCTGAAATTCATGTGAACATCATGAGAGAGAATTTTTCCACAATGAAACGTGTCTCAGTATTGTGCATGTCTGATACAAGCGTTATGAGCAGCGGTGTGAAAACAATGTGTGAATGAATATAAATCTCAGTATTAAGACTGTAACTAAAGATGTGTATGTCTGATACAAGCGTTATGAGCAGCGGTGTGAAAACAGTGTGTGAATGAATATTAATCTCAGTATTAAGACTGTAACTAAAGATGTGTATGTCTGATACAAGCAGACACACACAAAGCGTTATGAGCAGCGGTGTGGAAACAGTGTGTGAATGAATATAAATCTCAGTATTAAGACTGTAACTAAAGATGTGTATGTCTGATACAAGCGTTATGAGCAGCGGTGTGGAAACAGTGTGTGAATGAATATAAATCTCAGTATTAAGACTGTAACTAAAGATGTGTATGTCTGATACAAGCGTTATGAGCAGCGGTGTGGAAACAGTGTGTGAATGATGCACTGGCATGTTTGCTTTGGATGCATGAAAAGATATAATACAGACAACTGACGAACAGGTAGAACATATGATCCATACCTGAGTTTCTGAACGTGGCTGTAGATCAGATGACAGACAGAAAGAGAAAAACAAAAAACAGCAGTCCATTCATATACAAACATTCAGAAACTACACAAACACTGCACACACACATACACATACACACACACTGACCAGGGGCATTGAACACTGCTGGTGAGGGGGGATTCAATGTTTCAGCCAATAAGGTGTTGTAAGGGGAGGAGCCAGAATGGCTTTGCAGCACTGGATTGGCCAGGAGGTGACTGCCCATAGTGCCTGAGAATAAACAGTAGAAATCCTTCAAACACATCATCACAGGTTACAGCTGAATTGTCAGGTTTCTACCTCAGGCCCACAACACTGTCATTCACGTCATCTGATGTCATTAAAGCTGTGGTGTTATTTCAAGCACATCACAGTGAGTTTTAGCTGAACACATAATGGAGGAAGTTCACAGTGTCAGAGTCACCCATTATAATTAGTGTGTGTCAAAGAACACACAACTTTCTGTCTGTGCTTCACACATGAAATCTTAACTTGCAGAGAAAAATATAGAGTTGCTTAATTGTGTAACTCTACCTCAGGTGAGTATGTATGTTAAAATGCACTTTCATTTTGCTTATTGTAAATACTAAAATTTCTATCATTTATACTGTCTTATAACTGTACTTTCTGATATCATCTCTTATAAAAGACTATTCTGGTTTTGTCTGGTAACATACAAACATGCCCTGTCTGTAAAGCTGCTTTGAAACAATACATTGTGAAAAGTGCTATACAAATAAATGTGAATTGAAGTGTGTGAGGTGAGTGTGTGTACTTCACCCTGGGTGTGTGTTTTACCTCGGGGGAGTGTGGGTGTGTTGTTGATCTCTGCTGCCATAAAGGACGACTCTGTCTGCCGTCGAACAGTGTCATTCCACATTCTCCTGATACGACTCTAAACACACACACAATTTGCAATTGATTGTTTATTGGTAATCACATTACCAGTTACTGTATTACACGGTCACTTTATAATAATGTAATCAACCAATGAAAACACTTATAGAAATCATCTATAACCCGTATCGAAAATTATTTTATGTCACGCAGATGACATTATAGACTATGTTTATTTTAAGATGCACTCATAATCATTTATTTATTATATTTACACACGTGGACAAAATTGATGGTACCCATCCATTAAAAAAAAGAAAAACCCACAGTGGTCACTTAAATAACTTGAAACTGACAAAAGGAATAATTAATGAAATTTTACTGAAAATAAACTAATGAGAATCAGACATTGCTTTTGAATTGTGCTTCAACAGAGGCATTAAAAAATAAACTAATGAAACTGTATGTGTAATAGATATTTTAAAACCATTTGAATCCCACAAATATTCTATTTCTAGTTTAAAAATAATTTATAATGTCCACACATTAGATATGAACACTAGTTTGTGTGTGACCTGTCTTTGTGCTGGTGCATGTCGTGATTGGCTGCCGCCATAGTAACGATTGTTGCCTCGGTGGGCGGAGCTCTTGAGGGAACCATGAGAACTGGTTGAGGAGGCATGGCAACAGCAGGGTGACTGTCGCAAACATTTGCCGTATTCTTTCTGCACCTAATGAGAAAAATAAAACATAAACAAGACTAACAACGATGTTACAAATTCACGTTATCCTACAATCAGGTTCTTCTATTACAACTGTCTACATTATGCAGTAAAACTAGATCTCTCCGATTATAACCAACCAATCAGCACAATAATGTTATGGATTACTGAATGAACATAAATTAACACACACGCACCTTCTTCTGTAGAGCGCAGTGCAGGAGGAAGATGAACATGCCGTGTAAAGCATTGAAGGAGGTGAAGAGGTACGCCATCACCACACTGCTGTCGTTTATAAACAACAGGCCGAAGATCCAGGTCAAAGAGACAAGGAGGAGCAATGTGACGGAGCTGAGCGTCCAGCACCTGCCAAGAATCACAGAGAAACCAGATCAACACTCACACTCCTGCTAAACATCACCAAACATCTGGATCCGTTCTGATAGACTGTCATGAAAATATCTCTCCAAAAAACTCTAAAATCGTATTATTATTTTCAACCAATCCTTGATGGACCAAAGGAACGTGTTTTTGAAGGTGGCATACTTAAAGCTCTGCATTAGGATGACATCTCACCAGGTTTTGAAAGCAATCTTTCATCTTAAAACCTTTATTCAGTCACCAGATGAAAGACATATATACAGAGATCTAATGGACAGATTTCCAGTGAACACTATCCAGTATGTGTAGAGGTGTGATCTCTGAGCCCTGCACTCTTACTTAATGTTGTCGAAGCGGCTGGAGTCTGGCTTCAGCACGGTGGAGTGTCGGAGCATTCGGTGGATGGTGATGACCAACACGGCCAGATTCAACTGAACACAAGACGTTTACACACATTACAGTTTAATGCAACGTTACTGTACTAAAATACAGTGTGATAATCCAAACCCAAAAAGAGTATACTGTGTGGATTATTTGCTATTGATGCATTTTATTAACTAGTGGATTTAAGCGAGTCTCACCAGGATAACAAGAGAGGCGGGGCCAATAAAAGTCCAGATGAAGTAGTTATCCACCCTCAGCCAACAGCTGCACAACACGCAAGAGATAATTATACACACACACACGCAATTGTTTGACTACATTAGCGAGGTAATAGACTTGCATTGATTTTAGACTTGCATTAGCAGGCTAATGGTATTTTCTATTCCCCAGCCCTAAACCTAACCCTTACACAAATGTCCCTGACATCAGTTAGGTCATCAGAGTTATGAGCCTTTTCATAATAATTGTTATAATAATAATATTATTTATAATAGGCTTTAGAGATGTGCAATTTTACACATGAAAAAATGAGTGGACTTGATCAATAAAATGTTGTCAGGTCCTTCTGAAAATGTTATCAGAAAGAGAGAGGGTACATGTTATATAGTACACTGCTATATAATACTGGTCCACACACTCACGCTTTGGTTTCTCCGTAGCTCCTGTAGTCGATGGCTGTGGAGATAGCCACCACCAGCGTGGGGAAGCCGTATGCAGAGAGGTAATAGTATTTACAGCGAGACTTCTCACTTTCAAACACCTCCACCATGAGCATGTACAGCTGCACCGCTTCCATGCAGAGCCAGCAGAAGACTGACAGCAGGAAGAAATGCAGAAGACCGGCCAGAATCGGACACACAACCTACACACACAGCACGCACACACATAAACACACACACAGCACACATTACTCAGTCAATACAGATACACCACACTGAAGAGATGAACCAGCCACATCAGTCCGATTTGGTGTGGTCTGATTTGTTCTGCTGTAATTGGTTTGGTCTGCTGTGATCTGCTTTGGTGTGCTGTGCTCTGGTCTGCTGTGATCTGGTCTACTGAACTCACCGTGTAGTGTGTTTTATCAATGCCGATGAGGAAGAGGAGCTGTGAGATGAAGAGGGTGAGGCAGATGTTCTTGTGGATGGTGGTGCGGTCGCTCTGGAGGCCACGCAGACAGCAGAAGGTGGAGATACACAGAGCCAAACACACCAGAGATATCATCATCCCAACCCACGTGATGACAAACAGGATCAAGCCCTGCACGCCACCCGGATGCTAACACACACAAACATGCAAACACACGCACACACACAAACATCCACACACAAAGACAGAGAACTGTTTACTACGAGGGCCGGCGCTCCAGGGTCCAAACAGAAATGTGTGTGTGTCCAAACTCACAGCAGGCTGCTGGTGGTTCATAAGCACAGCAAAGTTGGTGAGATGTGAGCAGGAGCAGGTGGTGTGTGTGTTGTTACTGTGTAGACGTCGACAGCCCTGAGACGACCACTGGCCCTTCATTGAACGCTCCGAGTAGTTCCAGAAGGAACAGTTTGGGCTGAAGTGATTCTCCATCTGTCACACACAGACACCTGTGACTGTGAGCTGTTTCTGTACGTGTGTATGTTCAGTACATCACTGATCATATTGTTATCATATTTTAAGCACTTGACTGTGGCCTGATTCAGCTGATGGTGTTTTCTACAGAGGGTTTCAGAAGGATGAAACTATGATCATGTCTTCTAACTGGAGACACAACACTAAAGCTGTTTCTCATAAAAAGTATTGAAAATATTCGAATGAATTGAATTTTAATGCTTTGTTTTACAGTTAATAATTTACCACACGCACTATGGTCAACACAAACATAATCTTCATGGTGTACAGGGAATGTGTGTTTGTAGGTGTGTGTGTTTGAATATGTGGTTTATGAGGACACAAATGTGTACAATGACGTGCTTAACGTGTATACTAATGTAAATATGGTTTATGGGGACAATTTTCTGTGTGTTTGTGAGTGTGTGTTTGTACCTTCAGGTGTTGCAGAGTGAACACAACAGGTTCTGTTAGAAACACTCGGCTGGACTCTTTGTTCATGGATGCAGAGATGATGTGTGAGTTGACGGCCAGAGGATGTCCAGCAGCCTTCTGCTCGTCTGTCTTCACTGTGGCATTTTCAGTGGAGAGAAACGAGCCCAAATTCTTATACAGCATAAACACCACCTTCACCTGACCTGCGGGAGAGCAGAGCAGACAATTTCTCACCGGGGGAGGTGTAAAAACACATTTTAAGGTATTTCAATATCAAAAATACTACATTAATATTCTTACATATTTCTTAGGACCCCCAAAAGCCAACACACATTATAACACATTTATAATGAGCTACAATGACAATTATAGTGACAGACAGAATGTAAATGCACAAAGTACTGAAGTCCAATGCAGACAAGGGAGCTACCCACCACGATGAGATTCTGAACTCAGACCAGTTTCAGCTCAGACAAATTTATCTCCAGTAACTACAAACTGATCCCACAGGCTCTCAAAATAACCCTCAGCATGGTGACTGTTGCCATGACAATGATGAGAGCGCCATCTACATGTGATTACTATCGGTCTTTTGATCTGGTGTAATCTGGATCAGATTCTGGTTCAGTCTGATGTATTCTCTGTTTGCTGTTGTACCAGGTCCACAAGGAGAAGAACGTCAGAGAGAGGGAAGAGATAGAGAGGGGAACAAGAGGGAGATGACAGACAGACAGAAAGGGACACAGACAGGTAAAGGCACTGACCGTTGCGGCTGTATTGTTGGATGGTGGATGAAGACACGTGGATTGTGCTGTCACTGTCGTAAGTGTTGGGGAATGACAGATCCTTCAACTCCATCTCTGTGTTCAGCACATACACCTCCAGATCTGACACACACACAAATGTTCAGTCTTTAAATAAACAGAACAACAAAGTCGAAGGTTGCCATATTTAACACATTAACTGGTGAGAAGAATTTATTCTAAATGTATTTAATTGCAAGTGCAACGCACATTTACTATTTGTTATATTCAATTTATTTTATATAGCGCTTTTCACAATGTTGCATTGTTTCAAAACAATGGTTTAATTGTTAACTGTAATTTGTTAATGCAGTGATTCCACCTCTGTTCCTAGAGGAACCCAGCCTGAAGTGTGTCAGATACCTAAAAGCTCCTCTAGGAACAGGGCTAAGGGTCACTGTGTATATATGAACTGCCGTACCAACATTGGGCGCATAGTCACTGAAATGACCCCCATACAGGTTATTGGCCAATAGGAAAGCTCCTTTCTCCACGACGTCCAGCAGCATGGTGGCAGTGTGGGATTGTTCTGTGGTGTTCATGTCCTGCCACGACTCCAGCACCTCCAAACGCAGCAGATTATCGACCGTCTGGACCACCGCCTGACAAACACACACATGTGACCCGTCCCACACAGACATGTTGTGAGTGTGTGTGATGAACATTTACCTGAATGAATGCTCTGCACGTCCTCTCTCTCTTCTGCAGCTAAAAGACAAGAATGAAACACTGATGCCTGTGTGTGTTTGTGTGTTCATGTGTGATTACTGTGTTTGTGTATGTGTTTGCGTTTACATGTGTGTGTGTTTATGTGTTTGCTGTGTCTATGTGTGTGTTTGCGTATGTGTGTTTATTTATGCATGTATATGTGAGAAAGTGTGTGTGTGTGAGCACCTTGTTGTAGTTGCGAGTTGCTGACTCTTTGCTTCCAGGTCGGAGAGCCTGCAGCTGCGAGTCCAGAATGTCCAACAGCTGCTCCATCAGACGCACAGAGGAAGTGACATCACCGGCGTAGACCCGCCCCCGTGTGTGATTGACAAGTACGGCAGCAATATGTGCAGCATTCTCTCCGCTCTTGATCTACAAGGACGAAGAGAAAGATATGACATCTGTCTGTCCGTACATGTTTGCATTTCCTCCTGATAACCCCTGACCTTTTGGGCAACCTGGTTGACCCATGGGGAAGTGCAGTTGCTGAGGTTGGGACCTCTGGGGTTCCACACCACTTCATTAGCCAGGCAGTGATATGATGCTATACCTGAAACACAGAGAGAGAAAGACAAACAGCACCCATAAAAAATGATATTGAAATATCAACTAGTGATCAGTCAGGTGAAAATAAGTTCACAGTGTTACAAGCCAAGAAGAAGTGTGTAGAAATAAACAAAACATGACAGTCCAGGTTAAAAAAACATCTGAAAGCAAGATGTGGCGACTTTAATCTGTAATATGATTCTGCTGTGGTACTTTCCATCCCACTGACCCAAAGAAACGTGTGTGTGTGCAATGTTTTTCTGTAGGATTCATGGGTTCAGTCAGAATGAAGCACACACACAGCAGTCAGCATTAATTCATCACACACACTTTCATATTAGGATCAAGCAATTAATTTAAGAACACAGGAAGTGACGTCAGAGTTTTTTCAGATGTTCAGGGAGGTTTCCAGTCTCTGTAGATATGATTCAAGTTTCTGGGATTCAGATTCAAGTTTGTCTGATGTTAAACAAGTGCTACAGTATGAGTTTCTAATTGCATGATATGTCTATTATATCTGGACAATCACTCATGTATTTGTCTATGATCACAGTTACAAACAATCTGTTTAAACTAAGTTTGCGACACGCTGCTAAAAAACAACAAGTGATAAAGACAGAAATATGACGTCACAAACAGAAAGAAGTCTATCTGTGCTTCCAGCACATTTGACTTTCATAAAAATTAATTTTCGTTTGGCTCCAGAATTTAGTCTGAAACTGTACTAGCAATTAATTTAAGTATTGATCTCTGGCAAACACACACCTCCAGAAACACCCCAGAAACATTCCTCCACATCAGAAACAAGCACACACACTAGCACACTAGTCCACACACACACAAGCACACACACAAGCACACTTGTCCACACACACACAAGCACACACACAAGCACACTTGTCCACACACACACAAGCACACTAGTCCACACACACACAAGCACACACACTAGCACACTAGTCCACACACACACAAGCACACACACAGTCCACTAGCCAAAAGCAGCACATGCACTTTACATCTCCATGTTATAAAGCACATTTGGGAGGTCAGGTGACATTTTACAGTGTTCATTTACTGACCGAGTGAACCTTTGGGGCAGGGTCTCTCCACAGTCTCTCCCCGATGTGTGGGTGGCCACTGGACCCCGCGAGTCACCCGTCCCTCACACATGGGTGCGCGTGGCCCTTGCGGGCGGCGGGGAGTCCTGACAGTCACCGGTACAGTCGCTGTGATGGGTCGCCCCACAGGAGCCCTGTTGATGGCCCCTACTGGGTGAAAGGTCACAGCTGGGATGGATGTGGGGCTGAATCCCCTGGACGCCGTGGAGGAGAGAGAGTTCAGAGGAGTGGTGGAGAGGAGAGGTGTGGAGAGAGGATCTAAAACAGCAGGAGAGGAGAAAAAAATCCAGCTGATTTGATTGAGTTTCTAATGCTTTTTTAGACAGCAATGATGAAAAAAATCATTGCTGATTTTTTTACACAACCTGTCTCACGTGTTTCTCATGATCTTAAAAATCTTTTTAGCTGAAGCCATTTGCTTAAATGTTTGAAATTATTTTTGAAGACAAAAATAAAATATAAATATAATAATATAATAATTTCTGTCAAATGATGTAGAAAAACGATCCATTTTGAAATGGATCATTTAGATCAAATCAAGCATCTCAGGGTGACAACTAAATTGCTAAGAAAACATTTTTGCAAATTTTATACAAAGTGTGATTACATTGAAGATGCCAAAATATAATATAGTTTCATTTATTTAAAATTTTCCTTGCCTCAGCATAATTCCCAAAGTTATATTTTTATTATGTCATAGCACTGATGAGTTTAGCACTGAACTATTATTATAAAATGTGGAGAAAAAATAATAGAAAATGAGTGTTTCTAAACGTTTGAATGGTAATGTACAGGGAGTAGGAGCTCTTGGCTGGATTGATGGTTAGAGAAATCATTGGTTACAGTCCTAATGAAACAGGATTCAGTGTTGGTGTGGAGCAGTCTGACCTGTGGTGGGCTGCGCTGGGCTGAACTCCAGCGGATAGCGCAGCACAATGTAGTTGTTCCAGACGTACAGCTGGTTGTCTCTGGGGTTGTAGCTGATGGAGGAGATGTGCTGGTAGGGGTTGGGGAAGGGGATTCTCACGGGCTCCTCGCGGTTATGCCGTGTGTCATAGGCGTACAGGATCAGGTCTCCGCTCGCCTCACTGTCATCATCCTGGTAAACGGAACGAATGGCGTACAACACGCCACACGCCACAAACGCATCGGACGCCATGCGCTTCTCAAAACTCGTCTGCCATGTTCCCTCAAAGCGCAGTGTATATGGGTTCACCTGAAGTACAGGGCCACAGTCTTCAGATTATTCCAGCAGGTTGGGTTCTAATATTGTAAGTCTCTGTGGATAAAAGTGTCTGCTAATTGCCTAAATGTAATAATAATAAGTGGCCATAGCCAATCAAATTATGAAAGGATTGAGATGTAGCCAATCAGCACAGCATTGCAAGAAAAGAACAGGAAGAAATGGTTAAAAATATAACTATATGAAATTTAAGAGCAGGTAAAGTGATGACCCAAGCAACTGGAAAAAAATAATTACATTTTTTTGGAAATGGACATTGTAAATATCTCTCTCACCTGACTAACAACCAGACGGCCATTGTTGGCTTCAGTGGCGTATATGACCCAAAGGCCGTGTTCATCCACTGCCAGGTCGATGTCTGATTTCCCGCCCCAGCGGTACGGTGATGTGTCATGGTAGTTTGCGGTTCCAATAATGGCTTCACCGCTCTTAATGCGTGTCCGTAAGTCGTACTTCACGATATTACGCGTACGTTCTTTATTGTAAAACACAGCTCCATCATACACAACAAAACCAGTGCCATCCACTCGACTCGGCAACCTGATGATTAAATGAGGAGTCAGTATTTATACACCTTAATGCAACATACACACCACATTCACATAGCATTCATGCAGCATTCCTGCCACATTCACACACAGTATTCCCACTACATTCATGCAGCATTCCTGCCACATTCATACACAGTATTCCCACTGCATTCATGCAGCATTCCTGCCACATTCACACACAGTATTCCCACTGCATTTATGCAGCATTCCTGCCACATTCACACGCAGTATTCCCACTGCATTTATGCAGCATTCCTGCCACATTCACACGCAGTATTCCCACTGCATTTATGCAGCATTCCTGCCACATTCACACGCAGTAGTCCCACTGCATTTATGCAGCATTCCTGCCACATTCACACGCAGTATTCCCACTGCATTTATGCAGCATTCCTGCCACATTCACACGCAGTATTCC
>JAZGTI010018673.1:0-11503 GCA_036877585.1 Botia kubotai
GGATTATAGATGGATGGATGGGGGAGGTGGATTATAGATGGATGGATGGGGTGGGTGGATTATAGATGGATGGATGGGTGGATGAATGAATGAATGAGTATTTTCAGGTAAAACAATGTTTAATTTTATTCATGACAGTTCGGCTGCCTTTGCTGCTGGCCATCATGCCGACTCCTGTCCTACGATCCATGATGTCCAAAATAGTGTCAGGATCTGAACAAGGTAAGCCTAGACTGGACTACACTAGACTAGACTGGACTACACTACACTAGACTGGTCTACACTACACTAGACTGGACTTAAATAGAATTCTATTCATTGTTGTCATTCCAACATTTTCACGGTAACTGTGATTTTGTGACGGCTTTGTACGGTTCGGCACATTTTCACCGTGTGTTTATGTACAGGTGCTATGTTTGCGTGTGTAGCCTTTGTGGAAATGTTGAGTGTCGGCCTTTCGTTCACGATGTTCAGCAGCATCTACGCAGCTACACTGTCCTGGTTCTCCGGGTTTATTTTCCTGCTGGCCGCGGGACTCACTCTCGTACCTGCAGCCCTCGTGTGGTGAGTAGACCACCTCTGCATCCACAAATCAACTGCAACTAATGACTTAAAGTAAATCAGTCATTTAAGACATACAATAATAACATTTTGTTATTATTACGACATCTGTACAACGTCTTGCAGATTTGAACGTAATATACGTACACGTTCCCGCAGTGTTATTCTGTGTCTGCGTGTGGATGCGCATGAAGAATCGGGCATGTTGATTAAAGAGAATACAGACAACCACAGAGAAATCCTTCAGCTTTCACCCTGAGATATAAACTGCGGGACTTCTGACCGGCACATCGCTGCCCTCTGGCGGACAGCTACAAAACACCAGAATGGAGAGATTACTACGAACTGATAAAACATAAAAGTTGTTTTTTTTTGGTACCTCGGCTGACTAAATATTTCAAGAACAACTTACCTAACTGAAAGCATTTATGGACATTTACAAGTGTAACATTTTAAAACTCTTATTTTATGAACGTAAATGTTAATTTGCACCCATGATATTTACAGGAAGATAACGTCGACACATTTAAAAGTTGTATTCGACATGTGGCTTAGTAATACATTTAATATTAAAATTGCATTTTTGTTTTTGAAGTCATTCGTAAACTGTAAAGTTTTGTTACGCTTTGCTGCTGTACAGCGTTTAAACCATGCAATAGGCCTACATGTAAAACATCAGAAAATCAAATTAAAAATTTTGAAATACATGGTACACTACAATCTGTAAACTACGTAAAGCGATCATTTGTTTTTCATGAAGTGGCTCATGACGTCCATGGGCAGCGGGAAGATGATGGTGGAGTTCTTCTCGCCCGCGATGGTGCTGAGAGTCTGCAGGTATCTCAGCTGAAGGGCGGACGGAGACTCGGCGATGACCAGCGACGCTTCCTTCAGCGCTCTGGATGCGTTCATCTCTCCCTCCGCCGCGATGACCTGCGAGATCAGCCATTACATGTATTAGCGACATGACGCGTTATGAGGAGATCAGACGTGCGGATGCGTGTGTCTGATGTTGACCTTTGCTCTGGCCTCGCGGGCCGCTTCTGCCTCCGCTGCCATCGCTCTCTGCAGCTGCTGGGGCAGTTTCACGTCTTTGATCTCCACCCGCTCCACCTTAATACCCCACGAGTCTGTGGCCTCGTCTAGACTCGTCTGCGACAGGAAGAAACCAAAGGAATTATAGCAAAACCAGTTGTCTAGCTAACAGGGAACGTTCTTGGAACGTTGGCTAGCGTTCTCTGAAAGTTCTCTCAAATTATTAAAAAACGTTCTTGCAGTAACGTTCGTAGAACCCTTTTTAATGCTTAACGCATTTGTAAAAAAATTTTTGAATAATGTTGTTATAACCAAGCCATAACATTAATACTACGTCTAAAAACTAGACGTTTTGAACGTAACTGCAACATTTAAAATAACGTTTTCCAAGTTTTTGTGAAACGTTTTATGTATAACCTGAAATTGTTAGCTGAGATATAATTACCGATCGCGTGTACTTTCAAATCGATGACCCTGCAGCTCCTCCTCATACTGACCTGCATACTGTGGGAGATGCCTTCTCGGTCAGAAAGCACCTCAGACAGGTTCTTGGTTCCCAGTACGTTTCTTAAGGTGGTCTGGGCGAGCAGTCGGGTGGAGTAATCAGCATTAGTAACGTTCGCCACGGATGCGATCGGATCATTCACACGGAAGTACACGACTCCGTCCACACAGATGGTCACCGAGTCTTTGGTCAAGATCTAAACACAGACGAGTGTAAATAACAGTAAACGCAGTGCTTCGTATGTGGGATAGAATATACAGTATAGAATATACTGTATACAGAATATACAGTATATACAGTTCGGTAATAGGCTGAACTGTATGGTGAGTTTAAATCTGCAGTCCGTAACATTCGTCTCTCTACCGCCATCTCTGTTTAAAACATAAACTTGCAGGTCACTTTACCTCTTGGGGAGGGATGTCAAATGAGACGGTTCTCAGATCAACTTTGATGAAGGAGTCCGTACAGGGAATGACGAAGAAGATTCCTGGATGAAGGTATCGTTATGGAATTATTTTTGGAACGTCAAAGGATCTGTGTCACGCTACACATTATTTGTCATAAAACAGAAAAATACTGCTTGTACAGGACTGGTTGGTTGTAGGTGATTTTTAATTGATCATTTACTACTACAATAGTTTTAAGAACGGGTGCTGGTAATGACTTCAGCTGGTATTTTTACATTAGCAGTGGAATGCTTAGCTAGTGCGTTCACTAAACTGGACAGCTGGGTACTAAACGTAATGGTTTACCTGGTCCTTTTGCTTTTCTGGCTGTTATCCGTCCCAGTCTAAAGATGACGGCACGTTCGTATTCCTTCACAATCTATAAAACAGTAACAGAAACACACAAGGTGGTTCATTCACATTGAGGTGTAATTTTAAAGGCTTGTTTCTTCAACCTGGTTATATTTGCTGTGCTGTTAGTAATCCTGTTGTACTTCATACCTTGATGCTTATAAAAACACTGATAGGGAATAATAAAATGGAGAAAAACGCAGAGATCACCACCAGAATCCATCCACAGCAGCCTAAACCGCGCTTACCGTCACCTGGAATGAACAACAAACCGCACACGACTCAGAATTTAAAGGAGAAAGTAAAGAGGAAGTTCAACAACACGGTCAAATAATAAATGCAAGAGTTTTAAAACCAAAGCTAATTGCGTTGATTGATGTTCTAAACTTCTTCAAACTATTTCTCAACCAGTAGCCGATCCCTGTAACTAACCTTAACCTGTTTAACAGTGACACTGTAAATCGCATCTCATCTTTAACCCATAACGATAAGTGTTTGTTGAGCAATACTGTGTATACTGTTCGTGGGTAATATATGGATAAGCTCTATTGATCACACATGCTACACATTCGATGGCTTTTGCAATCAAAGGCATGCTGTGTGCTTATCTATGACAAAGCATCTATCATGTGTATTAACAGTCGCTCAGAGAGATTCGCTCACACGTGATTATTTAAGGTTAATGATCAAAATGCATTACAATGTAAAGGAGAAAGTATATTTTAGATGGGTAACATTTTACAGTAAGGTGGTAACATTAGTTAATGCATTAGTTAACATAAACTAACAACATTTTTACAGCATTTATTAACCTTTGTTACTGTTAGTTAATGCAAACACAGTTGTTTTTTGTTCATGCTACTTCATTGTGTATTAACTAAAATTAACAGATAAAATTTTTGATTATGTGTATTACTCAATGTTGTGTAATGTGTTAACTAAAGTAGTTAACTAATGTGACCAATAGTAACCTAGTAAAATAGTAAAATAAAAATAGTAAAATAGTAACTTTTTGTAAAGCGTTAGTTTTAGGTGTTGTGTCTTGTCTCTAGTCTTCTAGCTGATTTTAACAGTCCGGTGGTGTATAGATACATTATACAGTCTCACAGCTAACATGGTATCATAACAACCACTGAATGCATGACAATGACGCAAACAAAAGAGAAGGGCTGTTAAAATGAACGCAGATAAAATATATCTTACTGTTGTCTGTCTGTTGTATAGTTTTATTTTACTGCAGCGGGCCATTAGTCCAGTTAAAAGCCATTAAACACACTGGATTTTCCCAGGAGCTCCATTAACGTTTCCTAATGTCAACGTTTGCTGCTGTGTTGACATTATCTGACGTTTCATGCCATCTAAACGAGTTCTGCCGTTACTAAGCATATGCCAACAGTCAGGTAATCTGATACACTGTATGTACAGTATGAATATTATCTCTCTTCCCCTCACAGGTACAGTACGGCGATTAGCAGGTGCGGAGAACTGACGACATGGTTAACAAAGACAGTTTCAATGGTGTCAAGTCAGTAATTCAGTTCTAAGTATGTTTACAAGTCAGTTCAGAAGATGTAGCTGTTTCATAAAGAGCTGAGAGAGAACTTACTGATGAGATCTTGCTTGCTAGTTCCACCTCTCTCCATCTGGGTCTCCATTTCTGTGTGTTGTGGTGCTCACAGTCCGTTTGGAAGATAGCGCTGCTTTTATGAGGAACTGTGAGGGAGAGATGTATTTGTACTTTCTGTGTGGGGTGTGGCCTCGTCTTTACAACACCTTTAGAAGATTATTAACAGACACTGATGGTCTTGTGACACGACCGTGATATCTAGCTCTGAGTCACGTTTCAAACAATTATGATTGTTGTGATTTCTCTGTGTTTATACATATGATAAGATAGTTTATTGTTCAGTTATAGTCAGCTTGCATCTTCCTATGTCCATAAACCATTGTGTTTTTAGCTTCCTTCTTTTCATGGTTGTGAAACCAATAAACCACATCATTAAACTTGTGCAACAAACAGGAATTTACATTTATGCATTTTGCAGATACTTTTCTCCCAGCCGACTTGCAGTGCGAGCCATGGGTTTAATGAGTTCGCGCACTCCCGAGGAATCGAACCCATGACCGTGGTGTTGCGAGTACCAGATCTGCAAAACTACAAGAAAGCTTTACTATTATAACTCAGTTTAAGTATTTAATCTGTAATATTTCCATCTTGTTATGGTAGAGCATAAACTATATTATATAAAATATATCAATATTTTTACTGAAACGTTAAGTGCCTTTAAGTTTATGGGGCTAAACTGAATTTTAATTTGGAACACTAATAATAAATAATTTATCATTAGGAGGAACTTTATTGATGGCGTACGTGAGAAATTGTAACGTCTCTAAAATCGAACGAAGGGTCAAATGGAAACCAGCAGCAGCGGTTATTGTCCCATGACTCTGACGTGGTTAAGTAACAGAGAAGTGAGTAGAGCTTTCTAACTCATCGCAGTCATTTATGAATTCATCAGACCACCTCTTACCAGTTACCAGTAACAAATACCACATCACCCTTTCACTGTTTAATAAACCAGTAGCAACTTAAAAATGCTGCTGCTATATGACCAAATATGATCAGAAAAAAATCAACAATATAAGATAAAAAAACACGTAGATATAAACTTTGATGTGTTATAATCAGATACACTGTTTACAAATCAATATATTCATATCACATATCGCATAAATGCTGATGTACAGAAGTTCAAAAATCAGGAGCGAGAACATGGAACAGAGCTTTTATTTCATTATACTGTTAAAACATGCAACACTAAAGCTATCCTTTTATATTTTTATAATAATAAAAATATATTCTTATATTTAAGATTATCTACACACTGTATACATGCAGTTTTTTGTTTTGCAAAAAAAGGTGCTCCTGGTACATACATGCATGCATACATACATACGTTCATATTTGACATGAGAACACAAAAAACATTTAAATAAAAACTTAAAACAAATAATAATGTGTATCGATGTGGAACAGAAGATTTATGTACAGATTTGTGCATTATTTACTCTATACACAGATGTAAAAATAAAGAGATGTGCATATGTATTTACATAATAATACTAGAGAACGCTGCAGTGGAGAAGCTGGGCATGTTTGGAGGGAAAGACTGCAGCCCAGGGAGAGCTCCACCACCTGAAGACTCTGAGCAAGTGAGCAAGGTTATTGGAGGCTAATGTTTCCATTGATCATCTTACTGTGATAGGAGGATTAGTAATAGTTTAACAGTCCCTGGCAATCACATGAACAACCTGATGTCTAAAAGCACAATCCAGCTGTAATTCAAACAGCTGTAATTCACATGTGCTTTTTGTTGCTCAGAGACAGGTATTTAAAACGTAAGTCAAACAGAGATGTGATCATACGTTTCCATATGTTTCCATATCTTCAGGGAGTGTGTGGCACTCAGATAATGCCAAGAATGGAAACTACAGACTTTGGACTTTAGAGGCAGTGTTACAACTGGAAAATGTCTATGGTATGGAAATGATGTCAAACAATTTAGATAATTCAGGATTTCGCAATTCGGAGTTTAACATGAGACTAAAAACACACCATTGTCCTATTTTTTCTACCAGACCAAAAAGTCAACAGTGGTTTTTATGTATTCTCCTATGAGGAGATATTTTGGGGCTTTATCTCAACTTTTAGTAACGCTAAATGCTCTACCCACTGAGCTACAGGAAAGCAAAGTTATCTGTGTATATGTTCGCTTAACAGAGAGGCTGAAGGATGGAGATTTGTCAGGACCCCGTCGTGAAAATATCTGTTCGCAAATACGCCTGCAAATGAGTTCACTCTACTTTTAAACAAAAAATGCTATATATGTGTTTGGGCATATTACTGTCCCGTGATGATGAAGTCCTCGGTATTTTTTAAGCACCGTAAATATTAGCCATTGCTTGTATTGTAAAGCTGCATACCTGTGTGTGTATGAGCTTCTGAAAATTAGAAAAAACACATTTTATATGATTTAATTGTTATACTACAATAATATTAATTATCAACGTTTTTGTTTATGAATTTATAAAATACATATTTACAGTAGGATATGAAAAACAAACGTAAACGAATTGTCACTTTTCAGACAGGCGCGTTCTGAGACACCTAAGCGGAAGTAAACAGCTGTATCTTCATGTGTGTTTATGTTCCAGTTTTTTATTCATTTTTAACGTTAGTTGTTTGGAAAAAATGGACAGATTCGTTTGGACGAATGGACTGCTTGAGATGAACGAAACGTTAGTGATCCAGCAAAGAGGAGTGCGACTTTACGATGGGGAAGACAAGGTGTTGTATTCGTTTAATGTTGATGTGGTCGAAAGTTATGAAGTAGAAAACACCGATTGTCAGCGATGCATGAAGTTACAACAAATATGACACGCATATATTTTACATCATGTGGTTTTTATGTTGCTGATTAGTTAGATTCTAAATTATACACGAAGACTGACGTTGTAATATACTTCAAGCATATCTAAGACGTGTCAAACAGAAACGAGTAGGTTATATGTGCATATCGGACGCAAATGTTTCGTCATTTACAGATATCACGTGTTTTCTCAATGACAGGCTAAACTTGATGTCGGAGTCGTGCTTCTAAGTACACATCGCCTGATCTGGAGAGACCAAAAGAATCATGTAATGTCGTTTTATTAACTGTCATCACTGTCATGTTTAATTCAGTTCATTTAGTCCAGTTTAATTGATGATCCAGTTGGTTCGAACGGTCCCACATCCTAATGCATTACCCAACTAACAGGGAACGTTCTCAAAACGTTGGTTATTTCTCTAAAAGTTATTTCAAAGTTATCAAAAACATTCTTGCAGTAACGTTAGTAGAACGTTTTTATGTTCTATACCGTATATACAAAAAACGTTATTCTAAAGTGGTAAAGCATTTTAAAAATGTTACAGAACTAAAAATGTTTAAATAACGTTCATTTAACCAAGCAATTATGTTAATGCAGCGTCTAAAACACTGGACGTTTTGAATGTTCCTTAAATTTTCAGAAATAACGATTTTAATGTTTTTGTTACTTCATCAAAAACATCCCGGAAACATTCTTACCACCTAAAATTGTTAAAGAGTTTATGCTTACTGACGCCTGTTTTTGTGTTTCTCTGTAGGAATGCTGTATATTCATCCCCCTGCCACAGATTATATTCTTTGAAGAGCAAGCAGCCGGCATTGGAAAGAGGTCACTCTCACCTCACCTATTACAACATGTAGCATTAATTGTGATCGTTTTCAGTGTCTGTGTGGTCATTCTGTTATTGACATGAAATGATTGCCTTTTAATTCCTGCAGTGCCAAAATCGTTATCCACCTTCATCCGGTCTCTGAAAATAAGGAGCCAGGCCCATACCAGCAGAGCAAGTACTCTTATATAAAGCTGTCCTTCAAAGAACATGGCCAGATCGAGGTCAGTGATGTACTCGCGATCATATTTGAAATACGGTGCAGATTAGGTTTTGCTTCTTTGTGTGTAGATTATAGCACCACCAAATCTGGTTTAATACAGTTTGCAGCACAAGCAATAAGCAGTCATGATATTTAGAAAGGCAGAGTGCAGCTGAGAAGGTACGTATGAGGTCTGTGGTAACGTGTTTTGTCTGACGTGTAGTTTTACAGACGTCTAACGGAGGAGATGACTCAGAAACGATGGGAGAATACGCCCGTGTCACAGCCCATACCCACAGGAACGGGACCCAAGGTCAGAGGTCACTTATTCTGACATCATGTATGATACATAAATAACAGTACTTTCCTAAATATTAGACTTGAATAAACATGGTTGTATTTAGCATGTGTTTATTATTGTCATATTTCATTCATTGCAACGAAAAAATAATGCAAAATGATTCATTTCAATATTTAATTCGTGTTAATTAAATTGCATAGATAGAAACCTTTAGATTTAGCCTGAATAACAACGCTTAATTATTATATTTTGAATGATTTTTCTGTTTAAAGACTTAGTTGTTATTTGAATATTATCAGAAACAGCTAATCGTATTGCAGAGTGACATTACAAATAATATCTCTGCCACAGAAAACTGAGAACATGAACTATATGACAACTGCACCACGAATTGTTTTGAATGAACATGTAGTTCTTATTTCACCCTCTTGGAGGCACTGTGTACTTTTCCATTTGACTATCATGGAGTCGTTTAAATATAACGGTGTTCAAATACTTACAAGATGATATTTACTCACTTTTGCTATGATAGGATAGACAGTGTGCAGCATCTGCACGAGCACTTAGTTGTTGTTTATAAATTGTAGCTTTAAAACTGTTTGCTAAAGCCGGCGGTAAAATTTACTCCCGGGCAAACCCTTTCCTTCCGTCGCCTTTGTTATTTGTTTGCATGTATGTGTGGCTGATTCTTTGTGTGTGTGTGTGTGTGTGTGTGTGTGTGTGTGTAACAATAATAACAATAAGTGAGGCTCATATTTTCCTCTGGTCTTTTTTTGTCCCTGCAGGCAGGAAGGACACGCGCGGTGGGGATTGTGGGTATCGAACGGAAATTGGAGGAGAAGAGAAAAGAGACGGATAAAAACATTTCAGAGGTAATAAAACAACACACACAGGTTTACAAAGAGCTTTATAAAGACATTAGAAGTGTTCTGAAGGTGATTGTGAACAGGCAGGGTCCAGGACAGCTGTGGCTGCAGTCAGGCAGCGTGCCGTTCTGATGGGCCCCTGCAACGTGGGGCCCTGATGACCTCACAGCTCTGATTAGACTTCCTGGCACAGCAATAATAGGCGATTAAAAGAGAGGCACACAGCAGAGTGCCAAACGTTCAGTGGCACATCCTGTAGGTGTGGCTACACCTGATCTCTGGCCCCATATGAACTACAAACAAATATAAAAGAGTTCATAAAAGAGTGAAGTGATGCTGATGCGTTCAGGATGTGTTTGGATGTGCCGATCATCTTTTCTTGTGTTCATTCTTTCCTCCGTCTCTGCTGTCAGGCCTTTGAAGATCTCAGCAAACTCATGGAAAAGGTCAGTTTCAGTGGGCGGAGGGGTCAGTTAGTCTGTAATAATACAGTCATTCAGATGTATCGGTCTTGCTCCTGTGACTCACCGTCTCCCCCTGCAGGCCAAAGAGATGGTGGAGCTCTCCAAATCCATTGCCAATAAAATCAAAGACAAACAGGGTGACATCACAGAAGATGAGGTGAGCCTGTGGGGTGGTCGTGGCAGCCTGTAGATTCAGGGTTACTAACTCACCTTGTGCAAGTACAAGCACAACAGTATCTGATTGGCTGGAATATTTAACATCAGCCAATCACATACTTCATTTTTTTATACATATATATGTAAGAAGCGTTTTATGCACCATAAAAGGACGTCCTTCTGTGTTGCTTCCTGTGACAGTCACTTACTGTTTAATCCTGCTTAAGTTAACAGGCTTTAGTGAATCTTGGATAAAGTTTAGCTGTACAGTGTACTGTTAGCAAAGTTCTGTCCGTTTGTCTTTTATCTGATGTCCATACGCACAAGCACGTTTCAAGGACGAATGAATTCGATTCGAATTTGCATTTGATTATATGTGTACATGTTGTGTTCGGTTCAGGGTTTGAGAAGCATTAGCACGTGTAATCCACAAATCCGGGCCACTCACAACACACTCGACACGCTTGTGGAAATGAGATACAAAGACACAAAAAACAGCCACAGTTGAGATACATGTGCGCTGCATGTTTCTTTAGTACAGGATTATGTCCTGCATGTATTTGTTACATATAAATGACCTGTTATTTATTATTTACTTAAACCCACGTTAAAATAAGTAAGAAGCTTTGCTCAACATTGTACAAACACACAGTAGAAATGTCGCACACACTAAAACCGGATTTTCTGCGCACATTCCATGTTTCAGCTTTGCTAGTGTCACATGCTCTTCAGTTTTACAAATGAAGTCTTATGTGTTTGTGTTCCATATGACAGACAATCCGCTTCAAGTCATATCTGCTCAGTATGGGTATAGCTAACCCAGTGACCAGAGAAACACATGGTTCAGGCACACAGTACCACATTCAGCTGGCCAGACAGCTTGGGGATATGCTGCAGGCCCCACTGGAGGTAATCACTGTACTGCTCTGATAAACGCTTATGACTAACTAATGAATCTTCCCAGATCTCCTCTGGGCATGTGTGTTGTCACACAGAAGAGTCTTTGATGTGTGACATCATTTCCTGTAGATTGTCTTGAGTGAGAGTTTTTAAATAATTCTACAGTCTTTGGAACGTTTGCACGAGGAACCATAAAGCTGTAATGGATGGAAGTTTTACAGATTTATTTACAGATTCATGGAATACCTCTTGACCGATGGGAGGACCAGAACTAACTGTTGTGTAAATGATATCATAATTTGTCCCCCAATCTTACGGTTCTTCTCTACTGCTCTGTTTATCGGTCACTTTAGGAGCGTGGAGGAATGATGGCTCTCACTGAGGTCTACTGTCTGGTCAACAGAGCCAGAGGGATGGAGGTAAGATGGACCTCACAGAGATCCTCATGATGGATCT
>JAZGTI010018675.1:0-11502 GCA_036877585.1 Botia kubotai
TAAAATTGTAAACTCTCAAACATTTTTAGCATGGTAAGGTTTTGAAATTTGACCCAAAATGACCTGTATACATGTTTAAACAACTCAACTGGCTTGGCTAATAATTTACTTTGTGAGCAAATAAATACAAATACCCAATCGTGTGAGACATGAGAAATACACACCTATTATCTCTTTACTGATGATAAGCCCAGGTTTGTCTACAAAAATACAATGCATATCACGTTTTCCTGGTGCTGTTGAAGTAACCTTAGGGGAAAGAGTATCAACAGCAAACATACAAAAAGCTACTGTTTCTGCAAAGGCCCCTTAGCTATTGCAAAACCAGAGTGACTGGTAAAATTTGACTTTCACATGAACATGCCCAACTCTGTATATCTATACTAACACTGAGCACCTCAACAGACAGATCAACACCACAATACCTCTGCCCACCCCTTTTGACTGATTTCTGTGAAACTTTGAGGTAGGAAGGAAATATCCATTGTGATAGCTGTGTGTGTTTTCAGGTGACACCTACTTAAACCTACTTAAACTTATTTAAACCTACTTTAAAAATTGAAAAGTCAACGTTACATACATAGAATACTGAATGTATTTTTGCATTTTTTCTGTGTTTTGATACTTGAAGCATAAATAATGTTAACCACTGCTGCTGTTCTGTGGGTTTGTGAGCAGCTCTTCAGAAAGATGGTAAGATACTCTGCACTGTTTATTTTGCTTGTGTACATTGGCGTAGTACAGTAGAATGCTACAGGTTTCTTGTTTCATAAAGCCTGTAACCATAGCGATGGTAAGGAAGAGAGTGTTTTCATCACCAGGGGAGAAAGAACCACGGAAACGGAGGGAGGGACACAGAGTGCATGTACTGTACACAGCGTCCCTTCTTTTAAACAATACTGCGTTCTCATTTTCGTGGATTATGCTTTAAAAGATATAGCATTGTTCAGTAACAACTTCCCTCATGAAAGCGTCAGTCTTTTGTCCTGTGTCTGCATGATGAATGGTTACGCGCTGTTTACATGCACTTGACGCATACAATGCTCTCCATGGATACAACACTAAGGAAAGCCCTTCCATTAGACAGACCAGACCAGACCATTAGCTCTGTATTCCTGCGAGGCTTGTCTTTTTAATTGACATTAAGCACACACTATTAGGTTTAATTTTTTGGGGGGTCTCGGTGGCTCCAAACTCATCACCCGTGTTGAGTCCTGTGCAGTCTCTGAGCTTGGTGCCATAAAAAAAAATCACAGATAACGTCTCTTTAATATGACGTATTTATTTCAAATGTAATATTTTTAAATAATAATTGTTTTTTTTTTAGATGAGAAACTTTTGCTTCGATATTTCTATTGAGAAAAAATCCTTGACTGGAAGTTCAGATGAGATCTCAACAATGTCACTTATGGAGTCATGGATGTCACATCAAAAGTCAATACGGTTGATTTCAGTATGATGTATTCACATGGCAAGAGTGAAACAATTGAATGGGGACCACACAACATATAGTGGCTTTATTAGGCAGATTTTGGACTGGTTGTTTCTGACAGCTGAACTGTTGCTCTGGGCTCCCTGTACCTCTTGAGACATTTTCTTGTCTTATTTTCGTGTACTGTTCCCAGAGGAAACACACACACAGAATGTTTGTTTCACTGTGAATCAGTAAAAACGCTTAGACTTCCGTTGTTTTCAAACAAGGCTAATTTTCTGTCCCTAAACCTCACACAAAAGTTTAGATTTTAAGTAAACATTATTTAGCTTAATTGCAGAATGAGCTGTTTGGAACTCATACACGAGTACAGCCAAACCTATACACACACATACACATACAGAACATGATGCTGGGTCAGATTACCAAGACTTTGACAACAAGTCCTTTCCGCACAATCTGCCACACCTTTAAAAACTCATTAGCACTGATCAATAATGCATCGCTCCCAGCACAGAGGCTTTATCTTACTGTGAGTGTTGCCATGACAACATAACGACCATATAGCATTATAGCACCACAGAGTGAGATGAAAAGATCAGCCAGTGATCAGAAAGAATCTTGAATCATAAGAACAATACGTGCCGCAATTATATTTTAATTTAGCATTGAGACATTTAAAGAAATCACAGACACACCTGGTAACAAGTTTATAATGCGTTGACCTAATGTCTTTCATCCAACACTATAAACAAACATCTGATCTTCCACCTGGAGGAACCTGACATAGAACAGGTCATTTCAGGAACCATGAAGTTCCTCCTACTGGCACCTGAACCTGATGTGCTTCCATCACCATCTATGCAAAGAGGCATCTCCTCTTTTTCAGCCTGCTTCTTCATTTTGAATTCTTCCTCACCGTTAGTTGAGGATCTATCTCTCATCTGACCTCAAATGAACCTCATCGTCTTCTGTAACATCAAACCAGCAGATACACCCGATCTTCATGTTGCTGACTATGAAATAAATGAGCTTGTCTTTCAGTACAGGCACAGAATGAGAGTGGGTGTGTGCAGTTCTCTGTTTAGGACAGAGGACCTGCTGTTCTCCGGGGGAACAGTCACCTGTTCCTGAAGAGTTTAACTCAGCAACCCTGATGCCAAAATCAATGCCCATCTTATCTTCTCATTGAATAAACATTGTTTTAACATTTATAATTGATTCAAATGTTTGTTATATTGGAAACATTTCTGATGACCTGATGATTATCAACAACCAACTAACACTTTTAGGTTATAAGAACATTTCTGTAATGTTTCAATTAAGTAACCAAAACCTTTTAAAAATGTTATTTTAAAAGCTTTAGGAACATTTAAAATGTTCAGTTTTTTAGACATTGTATTAACGTTATTATTTGGTTATTTGTGTTTTTCATTAATAAGAAGTAAGAGTATAAAGAGTAAGAACATTTTTAAATTCTGTAACATCTTTAACGTTCCACTAACTACTTGATATGATATATAATATTAAAACAAGTTCTACTAATGTTACTACAAGAACTTTTTTATATTTGAGAGAACATTAGCCAATATTCTGATAATGTTCTCTGTAACCTCCATATAGAACACAGTTATTACTGAATGTTAGGGAAGATCCTTAGATCTGTCTATTACAATCCACAGTTATATAAGCAGCTGTAAGCCTCACACCTTTGTTTTTAATAGATCCTCAACTCAATTATTTCTTTTAATTTAATTGTTGTCTGTCTAGTTGGGAATTTAGAGTCGTGACTCAAGAGACCACAAACCAAATCAGCAGAGCGTCATCTCACTCAACAATGACGTCACCAAGTGAATTTGTTAAACAAAGATTTTTAAAGGTCAGAAATGCTCTCGCGATTGATGCCAGCATTCTGAAGAACCACATTGTGAAAACCTCGTTATCAGCTAAACTAGAAAAATAAGAATACACACAAAAAAAAATGCACTTATTTGTTTGAGAGATCTTAATAACCAGAAAAGAAAAATCATGAGCGATCTCTATTCTCATCGGATTTCAATTTCTCCCTCAGCATTATAAACTGAGATCTTTGAGTTTCCTGACAAAAACACCTCAGTAATAAGTCTACCCTGGAGTTTCAGAAGAGACCTCAACGATGTCACGCCCTGTGCTCTGAAACCAAATTTAAATACCAACGAAACCTGTATCATATGTCAGAGATTTTCATATGGATTTAACATTTCATCAAATTCCTGGAAGACCAAATTATCTTAGCTATGCTCATCAAATTCCTGGAAGACCAAATTATCTTAGCTATGCTCTCCACATTAATTTTGATAATATAATTTGTCATATTTTTATATAATTTTTACAGTTTGTTCTACAATTACTGTATGTCAACGATCAATTAATCCTTTTTTGTACACCTGAGATGACACTGATACATTAAGCAACTACAAACTTTATTATTTATCTGGAACCATAAAATATTCCTCTGGGTAAGTATGTCATTTAAAAAGGAGACAATTCAGACATCTTGTAGGAACAGCACAAGATCTGAAGATCACATGTTTGATGGTGCAAAACGACATGACGCCTGGCCTATAAATAAACAGAACATCCCACAATCCCTTTACGCTGAAAGCCGACACACTGTGTCAAGGGAATTCTGCACCAAATTCCCGAAAGAACAGGAATAACGAAAAGATTGCTGATAGCTGTTTGAACAACGGGTAATTTTGCACAGCAGCTTCTCTCTGCTTTGGCACACAATCTTTACACTGGAGAAAGAGAGAGGATGCATACTTTAAATACAGAGCATTTAAACTCCTCCCAGACATGTAAACACAAGCCTGGGAAGATTCTTAGGGTTAAAGTTCCAGAGATGGAAAGAAAGGAAGGGAGGAAGAGAGAGGGAGAGAGGGAGGGGAGAGAGAGAGAGAGGTAGTAGTTTATACAGACTCCTCGCTCCAGCCAAACTATAAAAGGAAAAAGTCATCAAGCCAGCTGAAAGCACTTAACAGGGTCTTGACCGGACTTGACATGTGTTTGTGTGTGCACTTGTTTGTTGTGTGGATTTGGTCTCAAATGCTTGCCACGCAAGACACCCAGAAAGCCAGCAATAGAAGACTCTATTTATGGAACAAACAGTGCCTAAAACATAAACACACTTGAATGTCAGAGGGTGTGTAGAGCACTCCACCGAATTGCAATAGATTGGGAAAATTACACCAAAAGGAATGAAAGGGAAAGCAGGTTTGTTTTCCTATCCCAGAATATTCGTTCACACCAGAAAATGAAGCATCATGGAATTTATGGAAGTGAGAGAGAGAAAGAGAAATAGAGAGAGAAAGAAAGCAGAGAAAGAAGAACAATCCTGTGAGAGATCTAGAAAACTGATTAGAGCCACAAAATAAGTGAGAGAAAAGTTCTCAAAGTGAGAGAACCAAAATACACAAGAACACAATTATATGACGTCAGGCCAGCTGTCCATTACCGAAAGAATACGATGTCAAACCACTAAAAGTATAAAAATGGCAAACAAATGAATTATATATAACAAATGCAACCTAAGCGAGTGTACATGTAAGGCTGTAGGTGTCATGTTTTCATTTACTTTTGTTTGTTTAGTAAGCAGCTACACCTGCACAGGAGTAAGTAACCAGATAACAGCACAGATAACACAGCCCAAAAACAAACTTATTTTGTTTATACTTATATACTTATAAACTTATATATCAATCTAAAGAGTAAAAGATACAAACACAGAAATGAAGGGACAACAGTAGAGAAATAAACCACAGAGAGAAAGAGAGAGAGAGAGATTGCAAAACCATTGTTACAGTCGCTCAACTATATCTGCTCTCTCTCTCTCTCTCTCTCACAGTCAGTCCTTCCTATCCTTGTACTTCTGCCCTTGATGGGGTTTTAAGCAGAACAGGAAGGAGAATTCTGTTAAACCTCATGCATGCAACACAAGCACCAGTGTGTGTGTGTGTGTGTGTGTGTGTGTGCTCTTCTGTGGTTAGACATGGGAAAACTGTACCATGCATTCAAAACTCACACACCACACGCTCAGAGCAAAGATCTTGACTCGTCTCCAACACACTCACGCTTCCAAGATAAACATACCTACACATTCATACGTGTTTAGCTGCACTGGAAGCAGGATTTATATACACAAACCGTTGCTTAGCTGAACACAGAGCTCGTTCATATCGAGAGATTTTTGGAACAAGAAAACCTCACAGAGTACATATGACGTAACAGTTACACTCCACCTAGCCGACGTCAAACTGCCCAGCAGCCTCATTACGGTAGCACAAGATGTGTTTGTGAATTGTTAGCTGTGGTTGTTCATTTGAGACTGTATGTTTTTAGCAACACAAGCCTGTCTGCTTTTTCTGTAACTCAGTTATTCATAGCCGACTTCAGGTAGACGGTCTAGCAAAACATTGACTAATGTACTCTAAATTGGGTGACCTCCACAGAACAACTTTTTTACACATTCGTACGAGGCCTAAAGAACATGCACTTGCATGTTACATCTGTAGGTGTGATGTGACGCATATAGGGAAGTGCAGAGGGGAAGGAAATATAACGTAACCACTGAGAATAAAAATATTATTGCATGAAAAATCACACCCTTTACATGTACATCACAGGATGTACATGTGTATTTGGGTAATGTAATGTTGCAATAAACAGACTTCCCATACAGCAGTGCTTCTGGCAGACATGCAGTGAGATTGGTGTGGCAAACTTCCTCTTATGTCTAACTTAATAACTGATTTACAGATCAGTTCCTAATATCACTGAACCATTCCGTTCATTCAAAAGGTGTATTTTGTACCCAAACCTGCTGAACCTCAAATTCACGATCCATATTTTCCACTGGTTTAGTGTTGCTTGTTTTACATTCAGTTAGTACACACAACTTCTGTGCAATTATTGAAATCAAGTATAGCCCCCTAGTGGACAACATGAAACATTTACGCACATAATCATTTGTTTCGCCACCTGTGTAGAACCAACTGGACATATTATATTTAAAATTTAAAGTAATCGATTTTAGCTTTTTAAATTGTATAAACGCAATGTCACACTTGCAATAATCGTGCAATAGGCCCTTAAAAAACTGTTCAGTGTAAAAGCAGGATGTCAGAATTACATTTACATTTTATTTAGCAAATGCTTTTATTCAAAGCGTTTAACATTTTGCCACAAGAAACAACACGCCTGGTCCACATAAGCCAGCAACTAGGTTGTTGTGTGTGTTCGTTTTATTTGTGGAAACAGATGGATTGACAGACTGGACTGACAGGTGTGTGTTAGCTCTTGTGTGTTAGCCTGAACGCAGGTTACCCACAATAAACTGATTAACCCTGAACACATAAGCAGAGATTTTAACACGCTCCTCAACCTTACACACTTTCACACATACAAGCACAAACACGTTACACCTACTCATAACAGAAAGTATTATCTATCTATGAGCCAAAAGTTTCCACCTCAAGGTAAGTTACTCTAGAGAAGCGCAGAACTGAACAGAACCCGCATCATGAATCACCTATTCTGAGGTTTGAACTGTAACCTTTCTCAACCAGTCGTGTAATTTAACCACTAAACCGCCTCAGCCACTGATGCTGTGTAATGTCAGCAGAGACATTTGTATTGATCTAAAGGCATTTTTGTCCAAATGCATTGAGATGAACACTTTCCCAGCCTGGACTGAGCAGTGTATTCGTAGGTGTTGTTAATCTGTAAATCTGATTTGAGCTGGAAAGAAACGGTTCGCTCTAAATAACATCTTAAGGTTTAAATCAGGCTTTAAAGAATATACAGGACATATGGCAAGCAGGCATTGGACGAGGCTCTAATTGTGAGCTTTTAGGGCTGAGCCACAGGGATAAAACTCTTATTGGCACTTCTAAGTACGTCTGAAGCTAGAAATTGTGTCTTAACGATGCTTCTCAATCACTGTCGCGTGGCAGTGCAAGGCATGTAGACAGATGCAGTTGACATGTATTAAATAAAATTACTATTAGATTCAAGGGCAGAGAGCAATAAGGTCCATGTGAAGCATGACCTCAATACTGCGCACTGAAACGCTGCAGCCGAGTGAACTTCAGGCTTTGTTTGGAGAGGAGAAGGATTATTCATGCTCTCTGACTGATATTGTTCACAACACTGAGGTATTTCTCATTTCCTATTATTAAATTGTCATTTGCAATATGAGAGAACATGCTATATGGTCTACATTGGCCAATCAGCATCAAGGACCGGAACTATTCATTTCATAATGTATCCTTTAAAATAAAGCAACTGTGTAAAGCTCATGTACTCTATACAAGTACTTAATACCTGGTAATGGATGAACCTCATAAGATAATTAATTATCTTGGCTTAAGTTCATTTTAATGTCAACTTACATTTTAGACACGCTATAACTAGCTGTTACGTCTCCAAAAAAATTCATTTAACCAAATATCAACTGTTGTGTGTTAAAAAGCAACACACAGACTCACAGCCTGTCTGAAAAGCTGAGTGATATTCTGAGTAAAACAAACAGTAACAATATTCCAGTTCTGGTATAAGAAATGAGTGCACTGGTAACACAGCTTTTCCAGTTACATTAGAAGGCTGAAACTATTGTATCAAAGTAAAGTATTAAATGAAAAGTCGTTTCAGTTCAAACTTATCCAACTTGTTTGGATACCAGTGCTGGAATATTCTCAATAATTTGTCTCTGTCTCTCAGCAGTGTGAGCAGCCATCTGACTGTGAGAATACAGCACACGGTGCGAGTGAGTTTAGTACTCTGTCCGATCACGAGTACAGCCAGTCATGTGCGGTCTCCCATCTGCAGAGGCCGGTGTTGTCCAACCAGGAATATTCCATCAAACTGGAGGAACTGAAGAGAGAACACATAAGAAACATTGCTGAGCTGGAAAAACTGTATCTGAATCAGCTCACACCTGGCCAGAAGGAACGACAGCACATTTCCAGTCGGAGAGAGAGACAGCTGAGCCCTGGCAGAGGAGATGAGGGAGAAACAGAGAGGTCTGAGCTAAACTTAAAGAGATAGTTCCCCCATAAATGAAAATTGTGTCATTATTTCAAATCTTGTGACATTCCAAATGAATGTTCTGCTAAACACAAAAGGAAATGTGAGGGGAAGCTCGGTGGGTAGCCTCACAGCAAGAAGGTCCCCGGTTCGAAAAAATGGATGTACACACTGGAAAATACTGCTATATGGAAAATACACTGAATGGGGACCAGGGGCTGTCACATTCCAAACAAGCACTACTGAAGTATCATAACATTAGCCTATACTGATTTAGCATTTAGCATCATTAATATCAATCACGAAATGACACCTCTTGATGTCAATAAGATTATTGTGCTGATTTAATTCTTGGATGGTGCTGTGTGTTTGCTTTTGGAGGCTGATGTTCACTGGTCACCTTTTGTTGTTATTGAATGGAACAAGAGTCAACATTCTCCTAACTGCTTTTATTCCACCTGCTTTAAAGAAAATCATAGTTTTAACAAGTTATAATTTTAGGCCAACTATGTCCATGCTAATTTGTGGTCATTGTAATTTTAAATACACAACTTATTTAAACTGTTGAAAATGGAACAATTGTCAAATATTCAGATACTCCAGAAACAGGAAAACGTATGGTTTATTTCAAAGGAACTGTACGTCCATATCATGCAATCCTTATTGAATTGTACAAAAATCCTCATAGATACGCAGAGTTAGATGCTTGACCTTTGACTTTTTGCCACAGTGAGCAGGTGGAACCCAACAAGGTGTCAGCGGTCCGTCTGAAAAGTGGCATCTCTCATCTTAAAATAAAGGTCAGTACAGCCTTGTGTGAATCAGATGAAGAAGACAATGTGTCTGAGCACGGTGGAGGAAACTCAAGACGCATATACGCTCATAAAACATCTTTTGTTTATTTATTTTGGTTTTGCTTTAATTATAACCAATTACATTCATTATTGCAGTCAGTCAGAACTTCTCCAGTTTTTGTACTGTATTTACTGAAGGTCATAGACGCATAACAACTCATCATTGTGTATTGCAATATATAAACAGTAGTCATCAGTCTATACAATTTATGCTGTGTCACTATGACAACCTTTTCCTAGTACAAATAAAGTAAACATTTTATAAGAATAAAGATGAAAATATATAATGAAGAATTTATTTTTAACACATCATTTAATATCTCAGCAGAGTCGCCAGAACTCCTTTGAGGAGCTCAAAAAGACGTGTCGTTCCCAGCAGAACTCAGAACTCCCAGACAGAGACAGAGACAGAAGCTTGAGACGGAATTCTAAAGTAACCATTCCCAAACCCTTCCACATGATGCTTCGCGAGGAAGAGCGGAAGCGCCGCAATGTGAAAACTCGCTCCGAGGTGGAGCTGGAAAACGAGAGACTGAGGAAGGAGTTGAATGATCTGAAAGAATGTGGCAGGAAGTTCCGCGCTAAGCCTGCCCCCACCTCCACTCACATGCCTCTCTATGACATCATCAACAGGCGCCTGAACAAGCATCCGCGGCAAAATAATCCAATCAATCTGAATGACCTGGGTCACCATGGAAACCACCAACAACAGGTCATTCAACACCGTGCCCCTCCCATACCCCAGAAACCATTTAGCTTCATCGAAAGAGAGAGAAAGAAAAGAGAGAAAAAAATAGCCGATGAACTCAACAACGTGACCCCCAAAGACGAACATAAAGTGTTTAAGGCCAGACCGGTGCCGAAGTCGCTATACAGAGCCAGCTCACCAAGCTACCACATGCACGAGGCAGACGGTCTGCACATAGAAGAACGACACAATCGTAGATACTCAGCACTGCCCTCAAGCATCCTGGAGGACACACTGCAGGAGGAAGAGCATGCTGAAAATGAGTACAACGAGTTTTCCAGCAGCCTCTGGAAATGGAAGAACAAGGGTATACTGCAGGTGGATGAAGAAGTGGAGAGAAAAAGGAACAGAGAGAGGGAGAGAGATTGGTCCTACATTCATCCCCTGCGCAGGGCCAGCTTTTGCCACAGCCAAGAGCATTCTCACACCTGCAAGAGTGACTACATCAGTGTTTGAAGATGATCACTGAAAAAATAAACAACAGCATTCAATGAATACACAAATTAGTTACTACATAACCAGCATTAACTATATTGATTAAATATAGTGTGATAGAAACAGACATAGGGGTTCATAGTGGTCTGATTGTGTTAAAAAAACATAAACCAAATACACTCATATTATCAACTAGTTTGTATTAACCTTAGTGAATTTCAGCTGGGTTTTAAAATCACACTGTATTATATTGCTATATTAAAAGTACTGTACTGATATGATGCAAACATAATAAGTCTGGGTGTCAGGTGCACTGTTTTGTAGCTCAAATTAAGTTTAGTTAATATACAATGGCCTCTACAATTATTTGAATGCTTTAGAAAGTTTGTGTTATATATTTTTGTTATATAATGCAATTATAGATTCACACCACTTACACTCTCATCTTTTACTCATACACAAGCACACACTCATTAGTCTATATCTTCAGGCTTCAGTCCACACTTTCTGAGCGTACGCCTGACGTACGGTATGGCATCCTGAAGGAACCACTCTCTCCTGTACAGAACCTGCATTACATCCAACAGCAGACTGTGTTCTCTCCTCCTGCAGAACCCACACAGAACCAAAAGAACCAAATCAGATGTGACCTTCATAAAATCCCTTCTGAACTCTGAGATGGTTTCTAAGATACGTGTGTATGTGTGATCTGAGGAGAGGCTCACAACTGCTTGTAGACGTTTGGGGATTTACACAGTGGCTGTTCACAGTAACTGCTGTTTGTGGTCTCGCATTTCTCTGTAAACTCCCCCTCCGGATGCTGAAACTGACTGAAACGGCATTCATTTCCTGCAGACATGATAGAAACAACTTCTTTCAAAGACAGTTAAAAATCACCTACAGCCAGGATGAAGAATATCATATTCAGGTTAATATAGAGTGTTGTTTTTCAATACAGATCATTAGTT
>JAZGTI010018677.1:0-11499 GCA_036877585.1 Botia kubotai
TATTGACTGCCATAAAAATTCCCCAGCCCTGTTGTTTACATGCCTGGCTCTGAGAAAAGCAACTACATAAAAGCTTAACACTAACAAATATTCATCTTGATTCATCAAGTCCTGCTAGACTGATTAGCTTCGATATTCATCTAAGCCTGAGCTTCAAAGCCATGATGGTTCAATGTACTTTAGTTGCACTGAACCCATTTATACCCGGGCACACTGTACCACAAGTGTTTATTGCTAGCATATGTGCAGCTGTGAAGGCCAAGCTGCTCCTGATGGACACATCACTGAGAGGGGTGGGCAGTGGGAACACCTGAGAAGACCCCAGTGTTTATGGAGGGCCAAGACATTCACTCCATCCAAAACGCAAAAAGATGATAATTTTTGATGTCAGAGATGAATTGTTGCTTTTTAGACTATACGTTAACTGAGATAGCTTAGACATTAAACACATTGTCAGAGCTGTGAGCTACAGTATCATTGGCAATCTTGCTTCAATACATTGAGCTGTGGTGCTCAAGCAGGCAATGTGAATTTTAATCCTAACCCCAATCCACCATCTCCAAATGTCTTCTGTCTATTATCACTGTCAATAAAAAGTAAAAAGGCAGAAAAGTTATTTAAGTATTAAATAACGTTTTTATTTAATAATTAAGTATTTTATGGCCACAAAACCATTTTTTTTTAAATCAATGTCTTAAGTCCATGTGATGTGTGCTGCATAAATACACTGCAACATAAAGCATATAGCCCCATGGCATACAGATTAATGTAAACTGTGTCTGGCTGTTATCATAGGGACATCACACAGCACTTTAAAGATCAGCGATCATCAGAACTTTCTTTGTGTCTTTCTTTGTGAGTAGCTACGAGAATATTTAATTAAGCAGGCTCAGGTTTTAAGAATATGGCAAATAGTTATTGTTTGATTTGATTTGATTTAATTTGATTAATTTGATTGTTTACTAAAGTGATTTGTGCTAAATCTGCTGTGATAGACATTAGCTTTTTGTAACAAAGCCAAACATTGTTCACTCCTGTTCAAAATCATAAATATCATAAAAGGCATATCATCCTTAAGGCAATCATAATAATCATTTTTTGTGAACTGTCAAACTCATCTAAAACATTGTGAAGCGAAGCGTGTGTAAGCAGCATCTTCTATTTCAACTGTGCGTTTCCAGTCTATTCAAAATATTTACTCTGGAAAACTTCAAACGTGTCCAGTCAATACACAACAATTCACTTCAAAGGAAAAGAAGAAAATTCCTATTGAATGCCGAAACCTGCATCAGATCAGCGAAGTCTGTCACACAAATGTTCTTTTACTGCAACATGACACATTATTGCAACCATTAAAGCAAGATTAAAAACAATTAAAGAGTGGAAGAAGTGATCAATGTACCATTGTATCCTCAAGACACTAATACATGTTTTGCCATTTTAAGGCAGAGGTCTGAAGCATTAGCCTTGTACATGAGCTACAGTTTGCTGGTTTTGATAAACTATTTACCTAGCAGCTAAATATGCCTGAACTCCTGGACTCAAAAATGAAGACTGGCTTGCTGTTATATTTGTGTGACATATGGGAACTGGTTTGGTTATCAGTCAGCATATGGGCTCTGGAATGTGATCTAGTATGTTTTATTGCTAAATATTACAGCTTTATGAATATCGTAAAGCTACTTCTCAGACGCAAACAGTTTTTACTCTGGTACTGAACTGATGTTTACAGCCTTTATCTCAACCCTCTCTGTCTGGCTCACTCACCCTGATCTAACCTTTGACAGTTTCGATCGTATGTAACTCTGATAAAAGACACTATTTATGCCTAATCACCATCTCCATTTATTCATGGGCTGGTCTATCAATCTCATAACTTCTGTCAGACTCCCATTTAGTTTAAGATAAGACATTTTTTACTTATGACTACACTTTACAAATTCATCATCATGCTACTAACTGTAAATACACATTTTTTATGTAATTTGTTTGATGTTGAACATTAGGTGTTTTTTCTATGACAAATCTTAGGCTACATCACTTTCACAGTATACAGTTTTTCAATATATGCTGGGAATTCAAAGATAAATGGTTTGTATAACGTGTACTTTTTATAAATCCAGTTAACTACAGGCGACTTTACAAATAAAGGGTACTTTGACCTCATCTAAATATTTGTTATTTTTACGCGAACTAAAACGTATGATTTTTGTTAACATTTATAGGCTAAATCAAAACATCAAAACAACCTTGCATACCATTTAAGTTAAAGAAATCAAAGCTGCTAAATTAACACCTTTTAAAAATAGCTGATTTACACAAAACGGTTAACATCTCTACAGTCATGTAGCCCAGTTTAGAAAGCTGACTGTATGCTACAATCATTTCCTTAAATGCCTTATAATGATATAAATAAAGTTGGAATTTAAGGAATTTGGCTATGTAAACATGTAGCATTAGGGCACAGACTGTCACAATGTCCTGCATTTAATGTCAACAGAACATACACAGTTGCCCTACTCACCATGACCCAGTTTAGGTTATGGATGTCCGGGGATACACAAATCTACCCCATCGTTAGCTCTCCAGACAATTAGCAGCCTTAACGATCCCTCTGTTCGGGAGGATCTCTTTTAATTACTGCGGCCTCCAGAAACTGACTGCTCTGTGTTGTTATTGAGTTTTAAATAAGCACAGGGAGGGAGGCAGCCACATTCCCCCTCCCTTCAAATACTCAATTAGTCCAGCATGTTAGTGGGATTCTCTGCTGTATGTGAGGATTCTCTGCTGCTCTCATTACCATCAACTGAACAGAACAGCCATTACATTGCATTTCACCCTACAAAGATAATGTATAATTCTTTAATACAGTTTAAAATAAATTATGCCATGCAAAGCCTCGAGTTGATGGCATTATGTAGCTTTTTTGTAAGAAAAGGTACACATATTTATGATTTTCTGATTTTTTTAAGTATATGAAGTATATACTTTTTTAATATAATGATTTATAATACACACACACACACACACACACACACACATATATATTTATTCATTTATTAAGCCCATTTTACAAATTGATGGACACTAAAAGTTGTTACTTAAAGTTGTACTTACTTTAAGAAGACCACATTTAATCTATTTCAATGTGAATACAACTAATATTTATTTTTGGCTTGGCCCAGGAATTTTAATTTTGGTGCATTACTAACACCACTTAAATTCTGTGGCCACAGATCCCATACAGATGCAGATATTGTAACTGCAGGCGGAAAAACACAATTTAGCATTTGTTTAAGTCCACAGTCAAGTAAAGAGTTTGGACATGGTTTTAAACCTTAAGAGTATTTGGGTAATACTTTTCACTCACAGATCATAGAATCTGACTCACAGAGAAGAGGAACGACTTGGAGGGGAAGCTTTGCAAGGTAAAAATAGACATTGTTCGGCAGACAGGGAAAGTGAAAATATTTGAATCTCAAAAATAAAAGACAGGTTTGAGGAAGTCTATGTTTCCATGTTGACATTATTTGCCATCTGCCAAAAGCCATTAGTTTCTTTTGCTTCCGGGAACTGAGTTGAATTGAAGGAAACTTGAGGACCTCCAAACATGGAATACTGGCGAAATGTGTATTTACTTATCCATTGACCGCACACTGAATTAACCGCTAAACCTCTTGTTGTTCTGATTCATTAATAAGATTCAAGGAAATTCCTTCCACTTGGCACAATTTTTTGTGTATTAAGCTGCTGTTTCTCAGCAAATCTGACCTGCAGCTATTAGCTAATTTTGTCAGCATTAGATTGCTACTATTCCATGTAAATCAGCCAACACCTCACATTCCTCCACAACAAAAGCTCTCAGGTTCAGGCCCTAAGGGACTGGTATTACTGGTTCTCATTGGTCAAATTACACTGGCAACCTTCCCTCGTCTTGCATGTTTTTATAATGGCCAGCTAACTAACTAACTAACTGCTAGCTAACAATGACTAATAAACTGCACATCTCGTTCCATCTTTATTTACTAATGAGACATAAGAATGCATGCTGCTGAGACAATGACTGGGATAAACCTGAATACCTCAGAAATGCATCAAGTGTGCTTTATAATCTATTAACAGGAACTAGTTTCTTTTTAAAAATTATTGAGAAGAATGAATGGAATGAGGGTTGTGGATGTATGAATGATTCACAAATTCTGAACAGTGATAAACCAGTTCTTTAAAATTTAATTGATACACCAAAAATTATTTGCTGAAACTAAATATTCTGGACACACCAGGACTAAAAATTAAGGTTATATAAAAAAATTAAACTCATATAATGTAATGTAATGAAATAGTCCTTATGATAATGTGTGTTAAGATTGTTGGCGCCTATATGGCACTCTAAAAAGTAGTTGAAGTTAAATAATAATACAAATTATTGTGTGATAAAAACATTTGTCCAACACAATATTAGTTTTTTATCGAGTTGCATTGCTGACATTGCTGTAATTTGTGGTATTTAATATGAGAAACATATTAAAATGTTTTGATGTTTGTGATCATTTTAAGATGAGTAGGCGGCAAACTGCTTGCGATGTTTCAGCCCTTCGTGTGTACCATACAAGGTGTTTTGGGGTAATTTCTCTCTCGTTCTGGTAGAAACTCATTTTAATGAGAATTCTCCTTTAAGGGAATTATGAAATCACCTCAGATTAGCCAGTGAAGAATCTCGACAACAAGACTGACAAGTGACAACTTTTAATGCTGTCCACCGCCTTGTCTCTATTAAAACCTAACTGAGATGTCCTGGATGCCACACATCATTTAAAATGTGCTTTAACATTAACAAGCTTGATAAGCTTAGGTATTATATATATTGTATATGTACAAAAATGGTATTTTTATTTCATGTTAACGGTTTTAAATGGAAGATGCTCCAAACTCTTGTGGCAGCTCCTGTAAATGGCAGAGAGGCGTGCAAGAAGCCCAATCGTCTCAACACTACCAGAAATAATCTACAACATTTGATATAACTCAAAAAAGTAATTGTTTCAGTGAAGTTTTATAACAATAGTGTTTGAAATCTTAACACATTCTCTGTGTAAAAAAAATTCTTTGTGGTTGAATAAAAATGAACAAACTGTGTTGTCTTTATGTGTTGACAACACTTTATGTGTTGACTGTGTTGTCTTTGACAAAGATGTGTTCAAAAATAACAAAAATTGTGTTATTTTTAACAACCGTTTTAAGACTGCAACAAATGTCTACAAGCCTGTTATCGAAGTACAAATGTCCACTTTGCTTTAAACTTAACATTTAAAGCACTTAACATTTAAACTTAACACATAAACACGCTCACAAATATTCTAAGCAGAAATAAAACTAAAAAACATTCACAGTTACAACCCTTTCACATTCAAGGGGGTGTGTTTGTAAATGAGAGAACATAGAAAGCTTATTCTTATTTTAAGGTACACTGGCTTTGGTTTTAAATTTGAGAAGGTCAGAGGATTTCTGTTGAAAGGCTAATGAACTAATGAAACCTGCAGTGGCAAACATAATATTTTAGCACTAACATTACACAGTCAGTCTGAGGGTGTTACAAAACTAACTGAAAAAAACTCACAAGCATATTATTTCACTACAAAAACATGTATTGTGCAAGACATATATAAACAAACACTTAAAGTTTTTTTTTTTATTTAAAAAAAGCCTTTGCCTTTGCTATATTGGCTAAAATTAAAAACACTTTACAGAGTGTTGCATTGCTCACTAACCCTGGCGCTAACCAGTTTTCAAAAGCTACTCTGTTACAGAAAGCCCACTGCGCTTTTCTCTCAAAGTAAAACCTGAGCAACCAGGCAGTAAGGTCAGCCAGGAAGCTTTTAAAGTCTAAATGGAAGCAAATAAGGATATTCCAGCTGAAATGATGCCCTAGTTATTCGCCTTAAGCTCCATGTCCAGTGCCTGAGAAATGTCAGAAGTTTTGGTTCTACAGTAATTATTGCTCCTGTAACTGCCTAGTCTAAAGATGCCAAGAACGCATCCAAGGTTCAAAATGTGCCGTTTTCTTCTGTTTATATTATTCCAAAAACTGGTCTTCACTTCAGGCTTTTTATCCTGTTTAGAAAAAATATGGTAGAGTTTAACCAAGGTAAATGTTTCTTTCAGACACACACTTACCCTGGGGGTAACTCTGGGTGTTAAAAATAAAGCTTTAATTAAAGTTTATGTTTCAATGATCTTGTTTTCATCACCTTGAGTGACACATCATGGGCATCAAAGTGACACTCTCAGGCTAATGTGAAATTCCCTGCCAATTAATCTCTTTAGTTCTGTGGGAAAGTTATTATATCGGAAGCAGTTATGTAACAGTGATGAATTAAATGAACGTCTGGAGTGTGTGCCTGCACAGAGCTTTCTAAACATTGCCCTCATCGCAGGACTGGTTCTTGAGTGAATTTCAGGCCAAATGTGAAAAAATTTCTGTGGAAGATGTGAACGTTTTCCAGCAGTACGATACAATACAAGCCGACATGATTAAAACTACAGATGTGGCAAATGTGCATGGAATTTCTGCATAACACTGTCAAATATCCACGCACAGCTCAAGTTTATGCAGTAGTTGTAAATTAGCCAGAATTATTCCTAGGATTATTATGTCCTTCCTCTTGGACTACAGAGGAAATGATACATTGGACGCAGTTAAGAAAGCAGCATCAAGGAAAACAATTTATCAAACTGTATAGCAACTAGAGGCAATCATCTGGACCAAGCACATGGACGGTATATAGTGAAATGAACCTTCATAAAAGCAGGAGTGTCTGACCCTGCACCTGGACGGCCAGTGTCCTGATGATAGGCCAGTGCAAAGATTAGCTCCAACCCAATTAAACACACCTAAACCAGCTAGGTCTTAATAGGTAGATTAGAAACTAATCAGGTGGGTTGAGGCAAGTTGAGGCTAAACTCTGCAGGACAGTGGCCCTCCAGAGTCAAGTTTAGATCCTGTGTTTTAAAACACTATGTTTGGACCAGTAGGAGGCACTGACTCCAAAGAGCTACCTCAAGGCATGTTAAATATATCAAAACAAAAACAAAAACTCCGAAATTTCCTGTAGATACTTGCCACAAATTATTTGATCAGGGAGTGTTCTGAGGTTTCAGGTCAAACATTATTGTCTTATTTGTAAATGCAATTTACGGACAAAGGTTTTGCATACTACTACTGCAACACAGGCATCAAGATTTGTTGTGCAAATCCCATAAGCTGCATAACAACACCTAGCATATAGCCATGCTGCACACCCTACACCTATTGAACATGCTTGTGCTTTTACTCGCATTCACTTCCATGAGTGAGCTTACCACAGTCACACCTGCCCAACACACACCCAGGCGGTACACCACGGCGGTAATGCCATAGCAACACCAACCTCTCCCTATTCTGATGAAAACAGTCAAGAATAAAACCTTCCTCACATTCTCAACACGTTTAAGGTCAGTCAACCCTGTTAATTTCAGCAATGAGGAAACACGGTACCACAATAGGAGAAAGAACGGAGAATGAACAATAGAGAATGGAATGACCTCGGCCAATAAAGCATGATGTGTTGTTACTTTAAAAAACTTTGCTAAATGAATCATTAACATCACATTCCAGTGGAGGCTAATTCTGAGGAGTGTTTAATCTTTGGTATTTATACCTTAATGACGCAAGCTGCATAAAGCGATTCACTCGACCGCTATCATGTTTGATTTGTTTGGCTGTCATGGAAACAGAATGTAATATTATGGTCATGACTCAAGAACAGGAGGAATTCACAAGCTCTTCGTTCTGACAAGTATGATTTGTTCCCCACAGGCTTTGAAGACAAACAGACTCAATGTCACAAGGTTTTTAGCAAAAAATTCAACATAGGAATTTGTTATTGGGCTTTTATGGTGGTCTTTGGTTTTCAAATCAAAGTACACTGTTAAACTAGTTTAGCAACAATATTTTCAAATGGTCCTACTTTAGCATTATTCAATTATCAGAATTGCAAATGTACTCAAACTTTTTTCTCAAGTAATTTGAGTGTTGTTGCTTATCAATGAAAAATGTACACACACACACTGTTAGGGGTGGTCTCTAGAGCATTGTTGTATGATTACTACTGTGTTTTGTTGTATAGTGGTGCTAGGGTTTTTCTGGATGGTTGCTAGGGTGTGGCTAGGTGTATGGAAGGGAATTCAAGTCAAAGAGCTGACAAAGTATCTATGGTTGCACTTACACAGCACAGTGATCTGTTTATTCATTAAATGCATATGATGTATGTGAACATTCAGACAAAGAGGCACTGAAAACAATTAAAACATATTAATTGGATAAGCCAAATACATCTGCCTGTCTAGCAGAAGTCTGTGATATTCAGGTCCCCAGATATGGCCCCTCCTTTAACAGGATTTTTCCACCTGTTTGATTGTCTGTTAGGACACTAACCATCCTCAACAAGCCCCATGGTTTTTATGTCCTCTGAAAAATGGTGCAAGATGAATGACACGTTTTCCTAAAGTTCATTACTGTAAAATGAGCAACAGTACTATCTCACCACATTATAGATATAGTCTTAATCAAATTCAAGCTTGTCCTGTGAGCTTTCTGGGCACTGCTTTGGTCGAATCTATATACAGTACTCACAAACAGCCATAAATTCAGAGCATCAGAGCTGATTGGATGGCAACAATGAGCTGTGGTTCACATCTTATGCATGTTTTTGCAAAGGAAGTGGTTAAGAGACCTAGTTTTCAAACGCAAGCCTGCAATATTTTACGCTAATCTCAGGGTTAGGGGTAGAACTAGCATGGAAGAGAGAAACTGTGGTGTAGCCAAATATACGCCATCATTATAAACTCTGTTATCTTGTTTTCTGCCTTTAACTAAGACCACACAGAGCTCTATGCTAAAAACCTCTCCCTTCAACTGCTGTAAAACAGGGAGACGAGCACACAGGAAATGTTGTAAGAGACAACCATCAACAAGATACCACACAGTGTGCTCAAAGAGCGGGAAGAAGAGACAGACAGTGTACAGGAACTCAACCACTCATTTTCAACAAATATATCAGACAAGATAGATTAGAAAGAGGACTGGAAAACAAATGGTTCATCGAAAGCATCGACTGCCTCAGCAGGGCAATTGAGGGCCTTAATAAAGACATACTGTGAAATACAAAGCATCTCTTTATTAAGCAGTTAAAAATGAATCATATCAGAGCGTGATATTTCCTGTGTAATTTACTGTGCGGTGCAAATTTGTGCTTTATCATTGAAGGAATCTAAAGTTTTACAGATGATCAAAGCATACAGTATCCAAAGCACTGGCTTTATAAAAGATCAGTTTGCAACCATCAGATCAAATTTCAACAATTCTTTGTGCAGGATGTTCTTTTGCACAGCGTTACATGGCTTGATGTACATGGTTCTGTGCAGCTTATATCTTATACAGCTGACTGGGTCTTACTGCAGTACCCATGCCTATATGGAATATGCATGTGCAGAACTCAGCAGAAATAAGCAGAACACACTGGGACACTTGTCATTCACAAAGTGCTACACATGCCCTGCCACTCCCATCAAATCTTTTGCTTAATTTTATGTTTTAACAATCAATTAACAAATAGTAGAAGAAAATGCATCATCTGGGCCTTGCAACAACCAAGTGCAAACATAGCATTTGGTCGGAGTGCAAATATTAGCATTGTGGACATAAAAAATTATGTGTGCTTTTGGGGTGATTAAAGTAGGGCAGGAGAGGAGGAATACAGAGAAGGTGAAATAAAGGGATGAAAGAGAGAATTGCACAGGTGGAGACAATACAGAAGTACAATAGCATCTCTGCTGTCCATCGAGCTCTCAATAGGTTTGGTCTTTATGTGGACACGTGAGCAGATAGACGCGTCTGGCATTTTCCCATTCATTCAAAAGTACTGCTCAGTCATCATTTACATTCAACAGTGTCCAGCCTCAAAACTACTGCTTACTTTACCCAGTACAGCAGAGAGATTGATGTTCCCCATGTACTGCATCAAAACATTAGCAACTGGTAGAAACTCGTTTTTATTATAGTTGTAACTTCTCATAGGAACAACTTAATTTCTAAGGTTTTCAATGTTTAGCAGTAATTTGTTTTTAAAAATGTACTATGTAAATGTTTGCACTAAACATGAATAAGACGGACATCCAACTAATAAAAAATTTTAAGCTAACATTAAGATTGCGCAAACACTGCGTCTCAAAAACTAGCCAGCTTCCTACTTAGACAGCACCTTTTGGCATCATAAGCATGTGAACACTTTGCGTGTTCCAACACATAATAACAAGAAAACTTTTTACGTACTGTTTAACTGCCCTGCCAACCTAACTAGCATAACATTTTAAAGATGTTGCAGATATCAGCAGTAGGTCTTATCTTGTCTTAGCACAGGAAAACACGAACACTTATCTGTTAAGTATCTCAATAAAAAATGCAGTTGGGTTATTAAGATAACTAGGCTTATTATTCCTGGGGAAGTGTTACAGCAATTGTCGTCACAACACATCTGTTATAGCACTTAAATAAGCAAATAATCTTCAGTTTACGCAGTTCACATTTTGCATCTGCTAACATTTTGCTTAAAATTAGAAGGATGCTGTCACAACTGTCGTCATGACTACCATGTCAAAACTACTGATTGTTTCTTATAAACAAATACAGCAGCTCATTAACAACCTCGTTTAATTACTAACAGTTCTGAAACCTCTATTTTATGAAGAAGATTTAACGCTCACCTGGATAAGACAGTCGGCGTGCAGTTAGGAGTAATCACACCGCAGCGGCTGTCACCTGTGAGGATGACGTCGAAGTCACGCACTCTATCTGCGCGAGCGTGAAGGAAGCGTCGCTCTTCTAGAAAGTCGTTCTCGCGCTCTTCTTCCTCACGCGAACCTACTCGAGATACTTTCAGTGCGTCAGTTTTTAGGCAGCGCGGTACATGTGACTAAATTTCCACACCGCCCAGATCTTTTTCAAACTTTTCCCGTGAATATTATCAGCGGTGGGAGATGGCAGAGCATCATCTGGACGCTGCTCGGTCGCGTGAGCTCATATGCCACGTGTTGCTGTCAAAATAAAGCCTGCGGGTTGGGCACGCGGAGGGGGGCACGCGAGGGTGGCACGCTGGGCGTGTCCATTTAGTGGGATGAAACAGAAATATGATTTTAACGCAAAAAAATAATTAACGACTCTGTGCTCAGTGCGCCACCTGCAGACGTTACGTAGGTCCGCTTGTCATTGTAAAAATATTAATTTAATAACGTTCATCAATAACATTGAACAAAATTAACATTTAAATTACCCTTGCAAATATCAAATTAATATGCAAACAGTCATATACAGTAGTTAAACAGTATGCATTAACTGAGAGGTTAAAGGTTGTTCTGCATGTGTTTTATGTAATACTGGTGCATTATGAGCCAAAACAAAATGGTCAT
>JAZGTI010018678.1:0-11499 GCA_036877585.1 Botia kubotai
GTTCATATTACAACAAATAAAAAACACAAACTTTACACCAGATCATCAGATTTGGTTTGTTGTCCCCTTGTGTCCCCCTGCAAATCCATTTATCATGAGCACGTGGGATTCGTCCTTAAACTTTCCAAAAGCATGTTCAAAAATAAAAAAGCTTTTATGGAAATTTCAAAGCTGTGCATCATTGAAAGACATTCATTGATCCATTTTCTCCTCAGAAAGCCTCCACAATGCCAGAGCTAATGGTGTCAGCATCAAAGTCTTGTATGAAAAGATCTGATCTTTATATCCCAGAACTCATTTCCAGTTCTTTTCCTGTGTAGTGTCTCCCGTCCTCCTGATGCGGTAATGATGGAGCTGGTTACAATTAAACATTTACGATTATTATAAGTGTTTGTCATGAATCTTGTGATCACAATTATTACAAGTGTTTGACATTTAAAAAAATCTTAACCAGTAACTGCGCTTATGAATATTTAAAATCAGTTCCATGCAACATTACATACATTGATTTAGATTGGCTGGCAGTTTACGCATCACTGAAATGTGACCACTGAGCATTTATCCGTAGTCACATTTATCCATTTTGATTTGTGCATGCCATGTCACAGCGAAAAGCACACATGTGCACCAGTGCATGCATGCATGTTTTCACACTGCAAAGCTAATTATTCCAGACATGTGAGGCGGGCTGCTATGGTCAATAATTACAACAGAATCATCAATTCTTGCATCACACTGACAGTTATTATTTTTTATGCTCCTAAAATAAACAAGAAAAAAAGAACACAAAAGAAAAGCAAGCAAGATAAGCGAAAAGGAAACAAACATACAGAACAGAAAAAAATAAGAATGAAAGATAAAAAAACAAACATCAAAAACATGTTACTGCATTACAGCTGATTAAAGGCTGTGATTACTGTGCTATTCAAACCCTGCAAGAGTCACAATTTATCTTAAAATTTAATACATTTGTGTCCTCCAAGATTTCATGATAATTAGCCTTCCTGTAGCTCCATTAAATTAAATATATAACCATTAAATATATAACTTATAACTATATAAAAGCGTATAGATGTGTAAATGTCCATGCAGTGTTGCTGGGTGGATTCACTTTGTTATAGTTTTCCTGTGCTGTGATTTTATGAAACAGGGTAATGGAAAGTTTTTCCATCAAAATCTTCTATTTTTATTTCAGATCATTTACTCAGCCTCGTTCTTTCTACAGAACACAGCAGGTGATTCACATCCGAATGTCCAGCCTGGTCTTTTGAAGATTAATAGTGACCCCGGCTGTCAAACAAGAAAAATTACAGTGAACAGTGAACGTTTTCAAACGTTTTCTAAAAGTTCCCTCAAAGGTTATCAGAAAATGTTTTTGAAAATGTAATGCTAGCAGAATTGTTTAATGTTACATATCAAAAAACATTCTTCTTAAGTTGTTAGTGAAATGTTTTAAACATTTTACAGAATTGAAAAAGTTTGAATAATTTTCTTATAAAACCAAACAATAACGTTAATACAACGTCTAAAAAACTGGAAATGTTTAAATGTTTCTTGAACTTTCAAAATGACATTTGTAATGTGGTGGTTGCTTTTTGTTAGAGAAATGTTCCTACAATCTAATTGTTAGCTGGATGCTCTCTGTGTACATTTATTATGTAGAACAAGCAGCTCAGACTCTTCTTGTCTTATTGTCCACCTTGTAACACGTGTAAATTAGCAACAGCTGGCAGTGAAAAGATAAAATGTTGATCAAAAATTAAGGTCTATTGATTGGGTGTAATAAATAGCGCCGCCTCCATGCGAAACACGCACAACATGATGCTGTTCTGAGAATTACAAGCATACTCAGTCTGGTGTATATAAATGCACTCAGTCTGGTCTATATTAACACACTCGCATGCAGTTCTACAAACATAATTATTACTCAGATGCTCAGAGGGCACGTGTACCAATAATTGTCCCACATCACGTCCACATGCAATCAAAATCCCCCCTTGAACTGATGTCACACTGCACTTACAGAGCACTTTTCTATATACAAATATATATAAATACAGAGTGATTGTTAAGAGTACCTTACAGTCTTCTTTTCCGGATTGTTTTTTAACGCTGTATATCCAGTTCATTAGTAAACATCAATAAGGAGGCAATATTTCGAAAGAATCCACATCAGCAGGTTTATTGATCAGCTCATGAGAAATGTCCCCATGTCTTCTTACAGCAGGTGTAAAGCAGACACAATCTATGAGGCAAAGCTGTGCTGCATTCTGACTCATGCTGGTTTCTCATAAAAGCGAAATCGATTTCCTATTGTGTAGCTTGACTTGACTACACATGTAGTTATTGGTGTCTGCAGTCAGTGGACCTGCATAGAAAACTTATTTCATCATGTACAATGAATAGACCAACAGCACAGTGCAGTGGTGTCACTTTGCCATCTCATATTCTCTGCTGGGCAAGCTATTGAAAAAAACAAACTGCTTTACTAAAATTACATTTTAATTTACTGCTTACTAAATTGAAAGTTGTCGCTTGGAGAAATTCGCTATATACAATACAAGCTACAAACGGTTTCAAACAGTTTGTTTAAGCTACTTCATGTTTTTTAAAGCTCCAATCCGTCACCTCCGTTTGAAACAGTATTTTAACATATACCACGAGTACTGTCCTTATGCATACTGTCCATATTCCCTTACTGTAGTACTGCCGTGATACTCCAAGCTACTTCAAAGAATGTGGTAACATTCTAATGCTCTTTGATGCTTTATCATCTTATATAAAAGCTGAAAGCTGCAGTCATGGAAAAGAGCAGACGCGACTTTCTTTGGTTTTTGTTTGTGTTCCATGAACAATAGAAAGACACAATGACAGAATGAAGGTAGAATTCCCTTTTGCATGACAGTGTTTCTGTGTACAAAAACATGAGGTGTTGTTTATGCTGAGTGAAAAGATGAATCACTGTGTTCGCCGTCTTCATCTTTCCACCTAAGGCATCAAAGAGCTCCGCATTATAATATGTGCTTCCATTTTTCAAATCTGTATACATTAGCAAAATACGTAGGATTTTTGATCTCCCAATCTCTTGACCTACTGTCACACTTAGCTTTAAAAGCAAACTCCTTTACCTTGATATATAGGTCAAAAGCGTCTCTCTCATCAGGCTGGCTATTAAAATGCTTTTTATGCTTCACTCTGTTGATGTAGATGTTACTGAAAATGAAGCATGAAAAAGGCAGGAAATGAACGCTGGCTTTGAACTGTTTTGGCTTATATGCACGAGCATCTCACAGACAGGAAAATAACATTTCTTTATAAACACACGACTTCAGTGAATCGAGGGCCGCGAGATGTTCCTCATATGCTGATGTTCTGCCACTTACTGCATTTCTCAGGTGCACTCAAAGCTCTGTGGAAGCTAACAGGGAACATTCACAGAACGTTGGCTATGGTTCTCTAAACGTTATCTAAAAGTTATTGAAGCCATTCTTGCAGTAACGGTAGTAGAACGTTTTTTCATGTTATATATCAAAAATGTTATTCTTAAAACAAATAGTCTAAATAATCTAAATAAAAACAATCTAAATAAAAAAGACAATTTGTATTCACACATTTAATGTACGTCCGAATGGATTTAAATACCAAACAGAGCTCTATAATAAAACACTTTTTATTTATCTGACACAGCACATAAAACAAAACAATACTGTAATTTGTACCAGAAAACTTGTTTGTATATTAAAGTCTGACACGACTATTGTATCTCGCGTATTCACATTGTTTACAAAACTGGACAACACAACTGCTTAGTTTGTACCATACAAATGAATCGCAGAAATAACAATACACAACTAAATGACTGTTTATGAATAACATAGAAGTTTTTAGGTGATAAAAGGGTAAAGCCATTAGTACGGTCACTTAGAGACAAATCTCTGATTTGTTTTCTTGCGATTTTCTTTTATATAAAAATACTCAGCAATACCACAGTAAACTCACAGTACAGTAAACAGTGTATCAGATACTGATATATACAGTGGTCCTGAATAAATACCAGATTCATGTATTAGTATTAAGACCTAGTACACGGTACACGTGTACATAGTATTCACATGATAGCCCAAAGAATTTAACATGTACTGTACATGTCCAAATGGTAACCCAGCTAACAGGAAACATTCTCAGAATGTTGGCTAACATACTTTTAAAAGTTCCCTTAAAGTTCTCCAAAAGGTTTTTATAATACTGTTAGTAGAAGGTGTTTAACGTTATATATGTTATATAAAAACATTTGTTACATTTGTTATATAAAAACAAGTTGTTAGTGAAACAAGCTGGAATAATGTTCTTATAACCAAGCGTTAACGTTAATACAACATCTAAACAACTGGACTGTTCCTAGAATATTCAAAATATGGAAACGTTACAGAAAAGTTCTTACAACCTAAAATTGTTAGCTGAGAAGACCATGGTTCATGTTTTCTGAGTGTTGTTTCTTCAGCGTGTGTCTGGAGGGCTTTTGAAGCTCGTATACAGAGAGCTGATCACCGTGGCATCGTCGGGCAGCGACTCCTTTACGTCGGTGTGCTCCATGCACAGGAGAACCGCCAGCAGTTTGGGGAACTTGACTGTGAAAAGCAGGTAGATGCACGGATTGGCGACGCTGTTCAGACTCGCCAGTAACATCAGGATAGTAAATGTCGCATCTGAAATATAAAAAAACATGCAGGTTAAGCCACAAGAAATCACATTCAAAATAAACAGTCGTGCGTAACCGCGGCTGTGCGTAACGCACACATGTACAGAACATAATCTCTTTATGTACATTGCAAAATGTGTACTTTTGTATTTGTTATTTATGTACACATGTTTATGATACGCTGGCAATAAAAAACATGCGCACAACATCTTACTTTCAGTTGGAGCGCAGGCGTCCCATACGGACCACAGCTGCACCGTAAAAAACGGAGCCCAGCAGATGGTGTATGTGAGTACAATCACCACCGTCATCTTCACTGTCTTAATCCGAGATTTAGACACGGACGCCACGCTGCTGGCCCTGGAGGAGAGCGGGTGGGAGTTGCCATCACCTCCCTGTTGCTGCGTTTTCATGTGCAGGTTGCTCTGCAGCACACGGCATATGCGCACCTGGCACACCATGACGGTTATAATGGGCAGAACGAATATGACCAGCGTCGTCCACGTCACGTACGCTTTAAGTCCCCACGGCTGGACGAACTCTGCCCAGCAGTCGTAGACACCCGGGGCGATCTGAACCCGGGAGAAAATGAAGATCTGTGGGGTGCTCAAGATAAAAGCCACGGCCCAGGCCACGCACACGGGCAGGTTCCAGCGCGCTCGCCTCCTCTGGAAGGTTACCATAGGGTTGCACACTGCTTGGTAACGATCTACCGTCATCACCACTATCATGTAGGTGGACGCGAACATGCCGACGACCTGTAGATATTTAACCGAGCGGCACACCAGGTCAGGACCGAGAAAGCGGTCCGTTAACTTCCACATCAGCTGAGAGCACACCTGGAAGAAGGCGACCACCAGGTCCGCCAGACAGAGATGCGTTACAAAAACGCGCATCCGAGACACCTGCTGCTTCCCCCTCCATAGAACCAGCAGCAGACCGAAGTTGAGCATCACCGCGCACAGAAATATGAGGCTGAGCAGGGCGATCTCTATTTGCGCCAAAAACTCGTCGCGCGGTTCATCTCCCCTGGCTTTCATCTCCAAACTTGCGTTGCTTAGGTTCAAACCGAAGAAAGACATTATTATAATTGCGCTGCCATTAAACACTGAATATTTGAAGAGGCTGTCTGGCAGATCGTAAAACTAGTGAAGGTTCAAATGAAGCTCAGGTTCCATGAATGAAGTTTAATTTACCCTCTGCGCGTAAGACTCACAGAAGCGACGCGTATCTCGAGTGTGGTGCGGATGATGGCGAGGGAAGACCACAGGTTTTATATGCGGGCTCGGGGGACTGAAGGAGGAGCTTTTGGTCCGGACCACTCACGAGCATAAACTAGAGACCCGGGATGAGATGTGACGTTCCAGACTGAAAAACTCTCAGAGCAAAAATAAAATAGAATTACGAGTAAATGTACTCCAAAAACAATACTACTAACATAGTACTTAGAAACATACTACTAAGAAGTTCCTCCAAAACATGTTTGAAAATAATGACTAGAAACTTCCACATCCAATATTTTTTATTTAACGTCATCGTTTATTTTTATTAAGTTCAAACTAAATTGGAAAGACTGTTCCAGAGAAGCTTGTAATTAAATAACAAGAGCATAAAAATCAATAGAAAAAGGTCGCAGTCCCCTTCACTCAACAATTCCTGGAAATCTCTTTTGGACTGAAACAAGTTTGTAGTATGTGGCGTTTTTTGGCCATTTTGCAGTTATAAACTGCACAGCTTTAAAACGCATGACTGAAAAGTGAAGTTTACAATGTTACAATGCAAGTATTAATGATCAATAATTCTTGAAACACAAGCAGCACACTGTAAGAAGGGACGCGCTCCACTTTATTTCAAAGTAAACACCTGAAGTTAGTTACACAACCTTCTAACAACCATGATGAGAGACGCATAATTTTTCTTCGCAGTGAAACCATGACTACAGCTTCATAAGAGACACGTCTCATCACTAAGACACCCCTGAATGGCATCATGTACAGTAATTACATCATGATTATGAACGGGCAAAATTCTGCATCAGATACAGAAAAAACAATTAACATATATCATAAATCATATCATCACGACATTCGACTTGCAGCATCATCTAGAGTTTGCGCTTCAGATTAATATTAAAGAAAAATGATCTGTCAAATGAAATCAACGTTATGAAAAATGCAGAGAAATAAACAGTGTCTACAGCTTAGAGACTAAAGGAAGTACAAGCTTCATTTGTAACAATGTTCTAAATGTGTCACGTCCCAAAAACCATCCAAGAAACCACCACAGGCACCCAAGATCAACTACAGAACTTAAATGGAGATAGTGTTATTCCTAAACCTCAGGCAGGCGTTGAACCTGTGAGCCACAGAAGAAAAGAATGAAATACCACAGACGGTCCTGATGGTTTCTTCATTTCTTCACACACTGGCTGCAGAGGTGAGAATGAAGAGCGGCGCTCTGCGGACGAGAGAGACACGTGTAGCACGTGCATGCTGAAACATCTACAGTTCTCTGTTCTGGTATCAGGATCTGCCGAGCGTGGCCAGAAGCTCCTCTTTGCTCATCTGATAGCGGCTCTTCTTCCACGCGTCCCGGAGCTCCTGGAGGATGGTTCCGATCTCTTTACCTGAGGTGATGCCCAGCCTGCGCAGGTCGTGTCCACTGACCGGGAAACGAGGGATGGACCACCTGCGAAGCTCCTCAAAGAGTTTCTGCTCTCCCTGATACTTCAGCAGCTCCAGAACTTTAGTCTGGGAGTCGAGCTCTCGAGACTGGAAAAGAAGACAAATTACTATTTAAATTTCATATAATTAACTCATTAAAACTAAATAAAACTATAAAAACGGAAAAATAACTAATGTTGTGCCACAAATACGTCTTCCAATTTCATTTCATTTAGCAAATACAACTGAAAGTCACAATAAGATACAGCAACTGACATCGGACATTTGTGCTGTACTAAACACTGATTATGGAGTTTAGGAAAGTAAGATACATACATCAATAATGAAATCTGTGTACGGTTTAAGACCATCGTGTTCATCTTGCCCCTTAAGAAGATCTCGTCTGTATTTGACCAGGAAGAGTCCCAGGTTCTTCTCTTCTTTGGAGAGCTTTAGTCGCAGATCTAGTCTCTCCACGTCCTCCTGGATTCTCAACAGACTGGCCAAGACAGTCATGGGTTTAGGAGAGTTTTCACAAGCTCTCAGCCAGATCTGCTTCATCTCTCCTACACTGCCCTCTGCTGGAAGACCTGAAGAAAAACAGAACCGATCTGTACTGCAAAAAAACATTTACACATCTCTTTAAAATATGCTTTTAGGATTTCAGCCTCACAGCCAATCACAGGCACTAATTCTTGTGTCTCACCTATGTATTGAGCCAAACCCAGCTCATAAATCAGCTCCAGCAGATGACCCGCGTGGTTTCCAACCAGCATCTTCTTCAGTTCTACCCAGATTCTCTCCCCTGAAATGCCAGCCAATCCGCTTGCGTTCTCCTTTATGGCCTCCAAAGTCTCGGCTTCATGTTGTCCAGGTTGAGCTGCCACCCGCCCGTAGAATCTACAGCCAATGCGATCAGACCAAACACACACCAACCATTGAACATAGAGGACTTCAGTGTACATTAACCAATACTGGCCACCGCTGATAGTATGTACCACAAATACATACAAAGAGAACAAACAGACAACTCTTAGTTATCTATTTAAATGAATCTAAAGAGATATTCAATTGTTACATGAAAGCATTTACTAAATTATGGTTATGAGTTGCCTCTGTTTTCAAACTATCCCAAATCTCAATTAAAAAAGTACCTGAAATATCTCAGAATTCGAAGATAGTCCTCTTGGATTCTTTGTGAGGCACTTCCAACGAACCGCACTTTCCTGTTCTTGAGGTCCTCATATCCCTGGAAATAATCATACAAAGTCCCATCCAGACCTGAGAAGACGAATCAAGAACACACAAATGTTGTCACAATTCTGTCAAAGGTGAACATCAAGTACAAGAGCAATTTGAAGTAAAATTCTGAGGACAAAACTGTTTAAAGAAGCCGAGCCCCTCGCAGATTACCCAGGAACATGGAGTTAATAGTAAGATCTCTGCGCTCGGCATCTTTCTGCCAGTCAGTGGTAAACTCCACCTCTGCGTGCCGCCCATCGGTCTGTACATCCACTCGCAATGTGGTCACCTCAAAGTTCTCATTATTCAGCTACACAATGGAGGCACAAAATCAGACATACAGTCAAAAGCACAAACAGAAAAAACAAACACTCTGCAAAAACATGAGACACACGAACTGAATCAGTGCCCACAGTGCACATGTACAGAAATGTGTGTATTACAGCAGAGCAGTTTTTAAGTAAAGATAAGTTGTGTTTATTTTAAACAGCTAGTTTACCCGGGCTGTAATGGTCCCATGTTTCTCGCCTTTGTTATTGATCATCCTGATTCCTGCTTTCTGAAACATGCTCTTCATTTCTTCTGGTGTGGCTGTAGTGGCAAAATCTACATCTTCAGGTCGCTGTCCCGACAGGAGGTCCCGCACTGCCCCCCCAGCAATCCTCAGCTCATACTGGTTCTTTTCAAATATTTCTGAAATGGAGATAAAAAGAGTGACTGAACGGAAGACAAGATGATGTCATGTTTTAGTTAGTAGTATTGAGAGTCAGGATGACAATTCTCAGACCAAGTACGTTTTGTAGATAGCTGTTGATTATGAATATGTTATGATATTTTCAGAAATGGTTTTGTGTCCATACAATGGAAGTCAATGGATGCCACTGTCGTTTGGTTACCAGCATACTTCAAATAACTTTTGAAGTTATCTTGAAGTTGAATCTTTTGTGTTCCTCAGTGAAAATCAAGTCATGCCGGTTTGGAATGACATGAGAATAAAAGATGGAAGAATTTTACTGAATACCAGTACCATGCCACTACAGTACTCCCAGTAAGATTAATGACCCAATATGTTAACTATTTACACTATTACGTCTTTCTAAATCAGTTCATAAGTCATCTTACCCGCAAGGCCAACAAGCCCATCGGTAAACAAGCACTTAAACTCTTTCGTTTTCAGCTGCATGTTGTTGAATGACCTCTGACTCCACGTGAGATGAACTCGGGTGATCAGCGTGGGGCGCAGAAACAATCTAGCCCACATCTGTGATACTAAAACAGCAAACAGCGAGCTGGGTCAGTATCTCACGCCATACATATCCCATCACAACCAGGCTAAATCGTAGGTAAGTAGCATAGTCAACAACACACGTTGCTACGCGAAACACTGAGGCTACTCAACCAGGCAGTAATCCCATAAAATGATATCAGCGAGGTAAATAGCGTGCGATTGTACATGCAGCTACTATAAAGGCACACAAACTCATTAGATTTTATATCAAATATTACATTTTTATTCACCTGGAGAAACGCCGGGCTACCTTTCCGCACCGCGTTCAGCCATGACAGCAGAAGTGGGCGGCGCCATGACGCGCACAGCGTGTTGCGTAGAATACTCCGCCCACCACGTTGACACTGCTGTCCTGTGAGCTCAATCAAACAGTAAATTATATCTAAATAAACACGTGAGCGGGCAATAACGTGACGCTTTAAAGACGATCAGGTCGATGGCGTCGCGTCTTTAACATTTCAACGTAAACGTTTGTTTACTATCGAAGTAACCGCCCATATAAACGCGAAGCACATCGCGAGAGCGAGCGAGGAAGTGACACATCGCTGCACACGGAACCGTGACGGTCCGCGGCTGATCTTGTCAATATAATTTAATGGCTAAAGTGGAGATCGCTCCTATGAGAACCTGGGAAGATTTCTTCCCGGGTTCAGATCGCTTCGCCAAGCCAGACATGCGAGATTTGCCGAAATGGAACAACCGAGTGGTCAGTAATCTCTTGTACTATCAAAGCAACTATCTGGCGATGGCGATCGTTGTCTTTCTGATTGTGGGGTAAGTGCGATAACAGACAGACTGTATCTGTGAATCGATCATAATGTGCAAATGATCTGTACCTTGATTTCAGACAGGAAGGTGTCAAACTGTGTTTCCGTCTTGGCACGGGTTAATGTAACGTGGTACTTTAAGATCCAGCTCATAATTTTAGGTTATAAGAATCCCAAACGTTTCCATTAACGTTGTTTTAAAAGTTTTATGCATGTTCGAAACGTCCAGTTTTTAGACGTTGTATTAACGTTATTGCTTGGTTATAATAACGTGATGCATACATTTCTATTCTTTGTAATGTTTTTTAAACCGTCCCACTAACAATATAAGATACGTGATATGAATATTTGACATATGATATATAAAGCGTTACAAAAGGGCTTCTTCTAACGTTACTGCAAGAACGTTTGTGATAACGTAGAGATTACTTATGGAGATTATGAGATTATGGAGAACCCTAGCCAACGTTCAGAGAACGTTCCCTGTCAGCTGATGATGACGATTAAAATACGCAGTGATGATATTGTGTCTCAGTTTTCTCGCTGTATGAATTTAATATGAAGCTGTGTAGTAGTAAGTAAACATCGCGCTACATGAATATAGTAATCTTTCATGTATAATGTACTGCCATTTTTATATCCAATTGAGAACATGAGGTCATTTCTATCTGTGTGTATGGGGACAGCTGTGTGTGGAGCGTCTGGGGGTTTGTTCTGCTCTAATATTGTGACCGGTTGCTAAGACTGAACTGTATTTAAAGGGGTAATCACAAGACTTCGAGAGCTGTCGTACAGTAGACCAAAGAGTATCTGGAAACGTATGCAACACTTTCACTAATG